>CAKNYM010047482.1:0-143251 GCA_932195095.1 Andricus curvator | reverse complement strand
AAAAAAAAAAAATGTATTATCAACGGAAGATTTGATATTTTGTATTTCATGTATGAATGTACGAATTTTCAATCTAAAAGGACGAATTTTCAACAAACCAGTTAAGTTTTCGAACATAAAAGAGTGCTCAACAAAATAGTTAAATTTTAAACCAAAAAAATGATTTTCAACCAAATAGTTGAATTTTCGAAAAAAAAAAAAAAAGATTTCAACAGAAAATGGAATAGTTACATTTTCAGTTTAAAAAATTAATGTTCTTTTAGAAGAAAACACAATCTTCAGCAGGTTGAATTCAACTAAAAAAAAAACTAATTTTTAACAAAATAGTTTAATCCTCAACCAAAATGATGCTTTAAAAAAAGAAGATTAATTTTATGCTCAAAAAGATGCATTTTCAACAAAATGCATACATTTTTCACAAAACAGTTGAATTTTCCACCTGACACAATGAATTTTCAACAAAAAAGTTAATATTCTACCGAGTATTTAATTTCTCAAAAATATATAGTTTAATTTTTAACCAAATAGTTGAATTTTCAATGACAAATAAAGTTTTCTACTAAAAATGGAATAGTTACACTTTCAGGTCAAAAAAAGTAATATTGAACAAACAAAAAACTAGTTTTATGCCAGTTCAATTAAACTAAAAAACAAGAATTAAAAAAAAATAGTTCAATACATAGCCAAAAAATGAATTTTCAAAAAAGAAGATTAATTTTCTGCTCAAAAAGACAAATTTTCAACAAAATACATACATTTTTCACAAAACAGTTGAATTTATCACCTGAGACTATGAATTTTCAACAAGAAAGTTAATATTCTACCAAGAATTTAATTTTTCAAATAAATAGTTTAATTTTTAACGAAATAGTTGAATTTTTTACCAAAATAGTTTAATTTTCAATAACAAATAAAGTTTTCTACCAAAAATGGAATAGCGACACTTTCCGTTCAAAAAAATTAATATTCAACAAAAAAAAAGCTAGTTTTATGACAGTTCAATTAAAATAAAAAAACAAGAAAAAAAATAGCTCGATACATAACCAAAAAGATGAATTTTCAAAAACGAAGATTAATTTTTCACCCAAAAAGACGAATTTTCAACAAAATACATCAATTTTCTATAAAACAGTTGAATTTTCCACCCAAAACCAAAAAGTTGAAGTTTCGACCAAAAAAGATGAATTAACAGAATAGTTCCATTTTAAACCTACAAAGATGACTTTGATGTGCTCCTTACTTTAGGTGGGGATAGGGTTAATGGCCGTAAGGAGATAATCGTGGGAAGAGTACGATAGGAGGGAGTGAGAGGTCTGGAGATGAATCTCGGAAGATGGAAAGAGAGGGAGCGAGGGATGTGTATTTGGGGAGAGTTTATAGGAGAGAGTGAGAGGTCTGGAATAAATCTCGGACGGTAGACAGAGAGGGAGCGAGGGAATTTGATAGGAGGTACGTTCGTGGGGGGGGGGGGGGGAGTGAGAAGGCGTCAGCGGTCTCTCAAGGCAGAGAGAGAGGGTGTGAGGGAATGTTCACTCCGCTTTCTGCCCATGAGCAACTTTTGTCTTGGCCAAGGTGGCGTTGTGCTTTGCGAGAAACTGGTCTAATTTTGCCATACTTTTAGGAGCCTCGTTTTGGCTGGTAGGGGGAGCCACATGAATCCGGGGACATCCGGGAGTTTTGGTAAAATATTTCCACGCTTGGAGGCCGTCCATTATAAGAATGTGAGAGAGAGAATGTCTCACTGTGCTATAATGTGTCCTGCCAAGTCCCATAGCAGAGAAAAGGATAGAGCTATAAGCGGTAATTGACGATACTTATGTTGTTCGGGGGGGAAAAAAATAATAAAATCTACGGTCATTGGAGTTCGGGATCCAGCCGAGTACCTCTGGTATGCCAGCCGTATCAGCGGTTACGAGTTGTCTGGAATGCCAGCCAACTCGTTCAAGGAGGAAAGGGGGAAGGAAGTAGAATAATTGAAAAAGAACAACATTAATTAAGAAAGGGTTAGAATAAGATTGAACAAATTTTATTTCAGTCTGTGTACAAGGGTTAGTGTTTATGGATCTCAGAGAGTAAGTAAGAGACAGAGAGAGACAATCTATTGCTGTTCGGATTCCGACAGCAAGGAGACGCTTTGGTGTGCGTGGCCTGGCGGCGGTGTTCGGTTCCCCAAAGCGGGAAATCCAGCCTTGAGGGAGAGAGAGAGAGTGTTTGCGGATTTTCTTGGCTTGCCTGGCCCGAGCGGAAGTCCAGCCCGGGGAGGTTACAAGTGCTAATAGCGGGAAGTCCAGCCGTTAGCTTTTAGATCAGAGCGGAGAATCCAGCCCTAATCATTCTGCTGTTCCGTGGCGGAGCGCGCCCTTTTAAACCCGCGGTGCCGCGTGGGAGTAGGCCGGAGTGGGAAGAATCGAGTGGAGGGAGATGCGCGCGCTTGAGTTTCCATGGCGCTGCGAAGTATCGGTTTCTCCCTCTCTTTTCTCTCTGTCTATCTTTTGAGTCTAAAGGGCCTAATATCTAAAATGGTTGCCCACCGAATGGATAAACGTCGTATGCGAGAGGGTCTTTATAATTAAAAATTAAAAAAGGATCTCGCCCTATGCGAGTCGCGTATAACAACTTTTCAACAATAATGTAATTTTTAATCAGTAGAGATAAATTTTCAACCAATAAATTGTTAAATTTTCAGAGAAAAATCATAAAATTTCAAACAAAAATGGAATATGTAGTTACATTTTCAGTTTTAAAAATTAATTTTTAACAACAACAAATTTTAACAGGTAGAATTCAACTGAAAAATACGAATTTTTGACAAAATAGTTAAATCCTCAACCAAAATGGTGATTTTTAGAAAAAAAAGAAGATTAATTTTCCGCTCAAAAAGACGAATTCTCAACGGAAACGTTAATTTTCTACCAAGTAGTTAATTTTTTAAATTATTCGTTCAATTTTTAACCAAGTAGTTGAATTTTCTACCAGAATAGTTGAATTTTCAATAACAAATAAAGTTTTCTACCAAAAATGGAATAGTTACACTTTCAGTTCAAAAAAATTAAATTTCAACAAAAAAGCTAATTTTCTAACAGTTCAATTGAACTGAAAACCAAGAATTTTTGACAAAATAATTGAATCCAAAGCCAAGGAGATAAATATTTAAAAGAGAAGATTAATTTTTTACCCGCCAGGGTGAATTTTTAATAAAATAGATGAATTTTCCACAAAACAGTTGAATTTTCCACCCGAGACTACGAATTTTCAAAAAAAAAGTTTATTTTATACCAAGTAGTTCGCTTCATACCAAATAATGCCTTTTCGTGACAAGTGCAGTGTTTTTAGGACGAGTCGTAGGTGAGGGCACCGAAGACGCCCGAACCGAAGACGAGTCTAAAAACACTGCACGAGTCAAGAAAAGGGCCTACCACGAGACATGCATGAAACTTTTTACAACAAGATCATGAAAAGTGTGAAAAAAACGCTACCTGATCGAAGTTGCGGGGGGGGCGGTCCAGGGTGCGCGTGACAGCATTCAGAAATAAGGTTATAAAAGCCGGTAGCCTCTCCGCCGCTAGGTGCGCTATAGTTGCTCAAGTCAAAGTTGCGGGAAAATTTAAATTAGATAAATGAAAAATTACTTTTTTATTACAAATTACTAATAAAAGTGTATAGTTTACTCATCAAAAAATGTTATCAGTTTGAAAAGACAAAATTTAATATTTTAAGTACTGATTAGTTTTTATAGCGTATATATTTCTGCACGGTATGTCGCGAGACGAGCGCGCTACAGTTGTCGCTGAAAACATCGACCTATTTCCGTCTTTATCTAACTATCTTTCTTTCACTTATTGTGAAAATGTGGAATGCTTACGAAAAGAGGCCTTTTCGTAAGCATTCCTCATTTCGTACGTTCTTTATTCGCATCGTTCGAAATGCGCCACATTACACACAGATCATAAGTACGAAAACACGCCATTTTCATGATAGTGTTGTAAAAAGATTTTATCGCGATACTTTCTGCCACAGTCGGTATTGTAGGTTATGAACAGTGGCGGATCTAGGTACTTGCTGCCCTAAGGCTAACAGAAATTTTCTGCTCTTAGGCTAACAGAAAATAACTCCTCGATTTTGAATCTGCAGTAAAACATGTACCCTGGCGAAAGTATTTACAGCCAAAAGTATTTCTTTTACAGCTTGGACAAAAATGATTTTTCGGACCGACTGAAAAATCCCGAAAATAAAATTTTCGACACTGTAAAATTTCCGAACTGGAAAATTCGCGATTAATAAAATTCCCGAACTGTTTACAATATTACCGAATTTGAAAATTCCCGGCAGTTAATAATATTACCGAATTTTAAAATTCCCGACAGAAAGTTGCCGAATTATAAGATATCTGAATTATAAAATTCCCGAATTTAAATAATTATTTTTTTCAAATGAATATAATTTATTTATTTATTAAGAATACAATAATAAAATATTTCTATTTAAGAAAATGTTTAATGTTTCTAAAATTATTGTTTGAATTTAAAATAACAATATTTGAAATAAAAATTTGGAGGACTGAAAAGTCCCGGAAAATAAAATTCCCAATTCTGTCAAATTTCCGAATTGGGAAATTCCCGAATAATAAAATTTTCGAATATGTAACAAAATTCCCGAATTGGAAAATTACCGATTAAAAAATTTCCGAACAGGTTACGATATTACCGAAATGGATAATTCCCAACAGTTTATAATATTACCGAATTTAAAAATTCTTGACAGAAAATGGCCAAATTATAAAATATCCGAACTAGAAAATTCCCGAATATAAACAAATATAATAATGAAATATTTTTCTTAAAAAAAATTATTTTTAATGTTTAAAGTTTCTAAAATTATTGTTTAACTTTGAAATAACAATAATTGAAAAAAATATATATTTCTGGATGAAAATTGTCTTCAAGTATTGTTATTTTGAATTCAAACAATAATTTTAGAAACTTTGATCAGGAAAAAATATTTTTTTTTATACAAATATTTGATGATTGTATTTTTAATAAATAAATAATACATACATTGATTAGCAGTTCGAACTCGAAAGTTCATTGCCTCACTACCCGATTCGGGTAGTGTTTCTAGGTGGATATTTACTACCAATGTGGGCCCACCACACCCACGACGGGCCGACAGCACGCAGTATTCCTGAACGGTCACCCATCCAAGTACTAACCGCGCCCAACAATGCTTAACTTCAGTGATCTTACGAGAACTGGTGTTTCCAGCGTGGTATCGCCGTTGGCAATAAATAAATAATATTGATTGAAAAACAATTTTTTTCCATTCTTTCGGGCGTTTTATAATTCAGGAATTTTCCAGTTCGGATATCTTATAATTCGGGAATTTTCCAATTCGCGAAGTTTATTACATATTCGAAAATTTTATTATTCGGCAATTTGACAGAGTCATGAATTTTATTTTTTAGGATTTTTCAGTCGTCCAAAAATTTTCATCCGAAAATATATTTGTTCAATAATTGTTATTTAAGATTTAAGCAGTAATTTTAGAAACTTTAAACATTACAATTCTGTTTTGATAAAAATATTTGATTATTGTATTTTTAATAAATAAATAATATTCATGACAAAATTTTTTCATTTGTCTAAATTCGGGAATTTTATAATTGGGGAATTTTCTAGTTTGGATGTTCTGGAATTCGGCAATTTTATGTCTGGAATTTTGCAATTCGGTAATATCATAAACTGTCGGGAATTTCATCATTCAGGAATTTTTCATTTCGGTAATATTATAAACTCTCCGGGAATTTTATTATTATGGAATTTTCCTATTCGGGAATTTAATTATTCGGGGATTTTGTAATTCAGGAATTTTACGGTCTCAAGTATTTTTCAGTCTTCTCAATTTTTCACCATAAGTGTATTTGGATATTATTTTTCATTTCGAGAAAGCTATTTAATTAAATAATAAAATCATTACACATTTTTTATGGATTTTATAATTTAATTGAATAGTTTTTAGAAAATAAAGAATAATGTCCAAATCCACTTATGGTGAAAACCCATTTTTTTCTGAGTTTTGAAAAAATTAAGTTTTATCCCAATGCAATTGGTATTATTGTTTATCCCTCAGCTTTTAGACATCTTTGATTTCCCAACCTGAAATGCCTGATAGAATATACTTAAATTTCCATCAATATTGTCCTAATATGAAATGTTATCTACGGTACAAAATTAAGATTTTCAATTTACATTCAATATTTTTGATAAATATTTATTTAATAATTTTTTAAAATAAAATTTTACGATTCAGGGTGCCCTCATACGTAGCAAAACTTCTGAGTTCAAAAAATTATTTTTCTGAATTTTCGAAAAATGAAGAAGAAAAATTTTTTCCTGATTTTTCTGTTTGAAAATTAACTTGTTGCATGATAATAAAAATTTGAAGCATGAAATAAGGTCAATAGGAGTTGTAGTTGCTCAGAAATCATCTTTTAGCTTAAAAATTTTACTCCGTAAAAAGGTTTTTATATTAAACTGCAATACAGGCGGATCGCGAAACTTTCGAAACGGAAATTCCTATCTCATAACTTGTGAATTATGGTTAAGATCATCGTAAATATGGCGACTTTTTCGAATGTTGTCGAGTGCTTTATGGACAGTCGTGAAAAATATATAACCATTCGTCCGCAATAAGTGCAATTATTTTTAAAATGAAATGGTAATAAGTGCAATGTTTTTAAAAATCTGGTGTCCTGACTTCCAGACCAATTTCATCCATACCTTACTGTTCTTTGCACTGCTGTCAACTTCATAGCAGAAGACGCTTTTTCGCTGTCAAATTATTCCGAGACAGTTTAAAAACACGGAATTATCTGAGTTTCGTGTAAAGTTTATTCGACAAGGTTAATTTTTGTTACAGCGAATCTTTCAACGGAAATCTATGTAAAGTTTATCTTCTGTTTTTTCTGTGATATGAGCAAGGATGTCAAGTCTTACATATGAAAGTAATTTTTTAAATTATTAAGTTATTATTGAACTATACCGTTGCAGGGAAATCTTTCGCGAAGTCACACAATTTTTAAAAATTTATCATCAAGAATCGTACTAAACGTTTTTTAAGTTTCGCAACGTTACTTCCACTGGACGCATCATCCCCAACCTGGTACCAAGCGTAGTTTTTGGCGTGACCCCCTCCTTCCTCAAATTAGTAACGTAGTTTATGGACGAGTTACGAAATTTAAATATAGATCAATTTGAAACTCAAAGCTTACAAAATCGAATAATTTTTTTTAATACTATATTTATGAATTTTCAATCTGATATTAGTGTATTCTTAATTCTAACAATTTAGAGTTTTTTGAAAAGACACTTTATTCAAAATTTTTGTATAATTGTGAACACTACTTTTTATCATTCATGGTTAGCATTATTTTCTATAAAAAGCATCACAATAATCAATGGGCCTTTTTTATTAATTTTATAAATCAACTTATAATGATTAATTAAATTTGAGTTTTATTGTACACATCCCTGTGCATATCCCGATATATCCCTAAACATGTAGTCTAGTCATATTGTCGAAAATAAGTTACCAATGTGTAATTAACTTAAGAGGTCCATTTTTCTGCTTAAAGTCTCTATTTATTGTTGGAAAAAATACCCTGCCACTGAAAAAAATAGTTGGTTGGGACAACTCATAAAGTAGTAGGGCGAACTACTTTAGTTTGTGATATCTGCCGCTGCTATTTAACTGGTTGGGGCTACTACTTTTATTCGCAAGATTGGTAGTAGTTGTCCTTACTACTTTACTTGTTGTCGCGACAACTTTTGATGGTACGTAGTAGTTGTACTTACTACTTCAATTAGTAAGTCTTTCTATTAAATTAGTTAGTCTTACAAATAAACTAGTTGATCGCACTACTTAAAGTAGTAATCCTCACTATTACAATTAGTAAGTTTTACTATTTAAAATCGTAGTCACTACTATTAAAATTAGTCAATTTTACTATTTGAATTAGTACTCATTACTATATTAAAACTAGAAAGTTTACTATTAAAATTACTCGTTCGTAGGCTACTGCGAAGGTAGTACTCCTCAATATTGAAATTATAGTAGATTTTACTATAACATCTCATCAGTGGACACAGGAGGTTCTGATGAGACGTCATGTCAAAATAGACCCACACGCCCATTGGGATGTTAGTGAAAAACTACTATAGTTTTAATATTCAAAATTACAGACCTGCAGTAGCAAGAAAAAGTAATTTTGAGAGTAATACAATAATTATAAAACCAGAAAGTAATGAAGTTTCGTTTTGTATATTAAATAATAAATATTTAGCAACACTTTCACTTACAAACTAAAAATCTTAAAAATGAAATGACTAAAATGGTAACAATCAAATTTTCAACAATCCATTTTCGCCCATTACAAAATTGAGATCGATACGATAGTCTCTTCATGGTCTTCATCACTGAACAGTTCACAAAAAGGTTAAGATGAAAATGGCGACGATCGAGAACATAACGCGATCATCGGTGCCAATGTTGGCAGCACTGCTCAGGTTTCAGTTCTGCCAATGTCGCCAAGGCGGGAAACTTGTAACTTTTACTACTTTTATTTCTTGGCAAATAAATTGGTGGTAAATTTGACTACTTTATTTTGTTGTGACTGGAATTAAAATCGTTCCTAATATAACCTACGTAGGATTACTAACGGCGACTTGTTGCCGCACTAAACTGGTTAGTCACTTTTACCATCGAAGTAGTTTTTTTTTATCATACAGGAGGTGAGAATAAATTTGCGCACTGAGTGTGGGACTGGACCTAAAAACGTTAATACCCATGAAACTCACCTTCCCTCCCGCCAACCCATGTCCACGGAACCGCTTATTGCGCCAGCCTCAGCCATGATGTACGCATCGTCCTCAATAGCACGACAATGTCGCGAAACGGGCTCTTTGGCTTTCGACATCATGATTGAGATTGGCTGGCTAATTTTGTCATCTGAGAGGCTTCCTCAACTGGGCTGCCTCCCTAAATGCCGCGCATCTCATCGACACCGGCAGATGGTCAGCCCGGGGCCTCTCTCCTCGTGCAGCGCAGGTGTAGCACTGGGGAGCACTGACGCACTCCGCAGCCCTGTGTCCTTCCTTGCCGCAACTCCAGGATCCTTTCGTCCAATCAGGACCCCTGCAACCGGCCGCCATGTGGCCTAAGCCAAGCCAGCGATAGCATCGGATGGCCCGCATCTTCTGGCGTACGCGACAGGACACCCAAAACCCAAGGCATTTTTTGTGCGGTAGACCCTTATCTCTCCGGCGGGCTGCTTGCCAAAATGTCTTCTGACGGCAGCCTCAACCTCCTCTGCAACGGCGGCAGTGTCAAGGTCTAAGACCACGACCTCTGTGCGGGGGGCATGCTTCCTCACACTGCCACCCTCACCAAGAACGTCTCTAATGGCAGCGGACAACCTTGATCTGCCATCCGCTGTTGGCCCTACCTCTACCAGGTAGGTAGGTCCTCATTTCCCTAACACCCCTGATTTTAACATTAAGGTTGTCAGGTCGAGCTCGCCTCGGCTTCTTCTTCTTCTTTAATCTGGGTGTAGCTGTGGGCACACTTCCCTCGCCTTTCTTCGGAGTTGAGGTCTTCACTGCAGCAGGACGTGTCCTCAGCTTCTTAATTATGGGTCTAGGCATTGTGGACTCAGGGAGGCTCAACGTGGAATCTCTCAACCTCTTCCCATGTATGGGAGCGAGTGTTTTTCCGGCTTCTTCTCTTACGGTCTGGACCATCCTGCTGGCCACTACTCCAAATCCAAATCCAGCGCATACATGTACATCTCCATACTACATAGCACCTTTTTTTTCATCTTCGATGCCACTCATTACTGGAAGAAACATGTTTTTCTCAGAGGTACTAAAGATTTCCAGCTCTCTAATCACTCCCAGTAACTCCCTTATGCTCTCATTCATCAGTTTCTTATTCGACTCAAAGTCGTCCCACTTCTTTCGGATGTAGGTTTGGTTATTCCGATCCCCTTCTTCGGTGAGGACCAATGGGCCGCCAAGATCCTCACAAAAGCTTCGATCGAAGTCTCTTTGGTTCCCCCCAAAATCCGTGGAACCAGCACCGGCCACCGGGGCTTGCACCCGATCGGCACCGGCGGAGAGATTATCACTCTCTTGGGGTATTCTGTTGTCAAGAAACTCGCTCATCGTTGGTTTTTTGTTTGGGGTTCCTTCCCTTAGCTGGTTTTTGCCCCCCCCCCCCAAGTATTTCATTTCCTTGGTACCACCCATATCTGGGAGGCGTTCCCCTATCCGCAACCTGAGGAAACTAGTTGTCGCAGCTAATACCATCTCTACTAATAAAGGGCTTCTGGTCACAACTAACCATTTTTTTCAGTGTGACGTTTCTAGAAACAGTTTGTACTGGATCACTGAAATTTTCTTGAATAAGGTGCAAAAAATCACTTTTCATGGATTGCCGGTGCCTAGTATGTTATTGAAAAACGCAGAAAAAATTATATGAAAACCCAATTTTTTGACAGGTTTGGCTAAAAACGTATACTCTTCTTATTTTGGCCTTTTGTTCAAAATTAGTTATTCCTACGCAAAAAAGTAGATGAATAAAAGTAGTTCAAAGTTGAATTTTTTCAACAATGTTTTAGCAAGGATGTTGGGTGTTGCTTTTTTTTAAATGACTCCTCTGTAAAGCACTACACATAATAATGAAAGTAAAAATATTCTGTGTGAAACTAAAAAAAATGAATCTGTGTCTTGTGTATTATTTTCATTAGCAGTAATGTGTCATTATTTTAATTTTCTAGTTTATTTATCAAGGTATCAAAAAATCCTATTTCTGTCCTTCTTACTTCGTCAAAGTTAATTATATAATTCATTAATTAACAAAATGATTTTTTTCTTTACTCTTTTCCACACAAATTTCGAAATAAGTAGTGTGCGAAATTTAGTAGAGTCCCCTGATTGTAGTCCGGTCATTTTTATAAAAAACATAAATGAAATGAATAATAAATAAAATACCATATTTCAATCAATAAAAAGATCTGTCAGTGGTACTGGCGAAGAAACTCCAAGAAAAATTGTCTCTCTATATTAGCCGCCGCCGCTGTTTCAGGAATCGACTATGTTTTTAGAAAAGATAGCACAATATTGTACAAAATATACTGACCTAGACAAAAACATAGACATTATGTATGTTTTTGAAAAAGGTAATACAATATTTTACTAAATATTAGGATATGAAATCTTGGGTGCGCTAGTGTTTTCAACTCTCGAAGTCAGGTAAAACGATTTTAATATTGTTTTTCATAGTTCAAAACAAAAAGTGAATAACAAAAATAAAGATTTGCCGGAAACTAATTTTTGAATTTTAAATTTGATTGTATACAGTCAAGAAACCCGTTTCCTGTCCAAACTGTTTTTGTCAAAAAAATGATATTATTATTTTGCTATGCCATCTAAGTTTCAACACATTCTAAGGTGAAGTTAATTTAATGCAAAAACCAAACAATTTGATTCAAAATATGCGAAATATATGAATTAGAGACGATCAGAATTTAAATACGAATTCTAACCTAACTTTTAGGTTATACCTTTTTTATAATTAATATTTCATAAATAAATTATTCAAAATTCATTTTGTCTTCATGTTTGCGTCAAAATAAGTTAATTTAAGCGTGCAATGTGTTGAAACTCACATAATATAATAAAATAATTGTTTTTCGACAAGAACAGTTTTTATAGGAAGTGCTTTTTCACTATATACGATGCAAATTCCATACGTAATACTTAGTTTCTGATACATCTCTATTTCATTATCCACTAATTGTTTTATACTATAGAAAACTATAGTAAATTGTTTCTGAGCACAAATTGAAGTGCATCTCAAAAATTCTACCTGGTTTTGCGAGATCACATTTGGCCGCATTAACAGCATAGATGGCGTATTGCAGTTTAACGGATCCTAATACTATCGTCACCAAAAACATGCACCTAATTTTGTGTATGTTTTTCAAGAAGATAGCACAATATTGTACCAAATATACAACCCTAAACAAAGACATAGATCCTATGTGCCACATTATCCCAAGTCCCAAATTACCCTGCTTGCCACATTACCCCGTGTGCTATATTACCCCGTGTTCCATGTTATCCCAAATATAATACTATAACCAAAAACATAGACCTGGTGTGCCACATGACGCCATGTACCGCGTTATCCCATGTGGCGTATTAGCTCATGTGACCATGTGCCACATGTGGCATATATTGCCCCATATGTCATGTTACCCCAAATATACTTCCCTGAACAAAAACATAGACCCACATGTTTGTAAACCTATGTTTATTAACCTGAAATGAGGACTGGCGCGCACATGGGGCGTAATCAGAATATGTTCCTTGAGGCCGATAGAGCTTCAAGAAAGTTAAATTCTTTTTAATCTAAAGTGAAAACAAAAATAATGTACATACACGGAAGAAAATGGTTTAGCTGTCCCAGCTAGAAGTTCAGCTGGATTTCATGTTCTAAGAAAATATAGCTGTTACCTAAATTTCTAGTTGTGTTACCTAATATCTAGCTGTTTTAGCTAATTTTGCCATCTAGAAATTATCTAGCTAATTTATCTAAATAATTTCTAGATGGCAAAATTGAGCTAAAACAGCTAGATACGCGTTTTGTGAAAGAAAATGAGAAAAGACTGGAAACTTTGAAGAGTATTATTAGAAAAAAGCTATCTTTTCAAAGCTTCAAACCCCAACAACCTGGCTGAAACAAGTCAAAAAATGGTTAACATTGGCAGCTCGTATCTTGCAACCTAATAAAGGACTAACAAATTTTTAACAGAATACCAAAATGTGAAGATTATGCGTTTTTAGCAGAATTTTATCTACTTTTTTCCATTTTAGCTAATATTAACCTATACGGAGCACTTGAAACTGAAAATCCATAGAGCGTTATTTTTTGCACATGAGGTATTCTTTTCCACATTAAAATAGAGGCTTTAAGTATGAAAAACTGACCTTCAAAGTTAATTGCACCTGAATGGACACAGTAAAAAAATGTTCAAAATTATCCGAGAATCAATATAATTTTTTTATGCAAAAAAATGATACTGATATCCAGAGCATTTTGATCGACCAAAATAAATCATCGATTTTTGAGATCATAATTATCTGATTCGGGATGATGTATCAACTCAAGCTAAGATGGTCGACATTCTTGGAGTACTTCAGCTCACGTGCGGACTTTTTAATATTTCTGATGGTGTTTTTTACTTGAAAAGATAAACAAATAACGAATAATGATAATAGAATATATCTCCTGTTAAGTTTAGTTGACACTTGCGTCCGGTTAGTCAAAATATTTGGGTTATGTCGTTATGACATCCACGCCAAAAATTGGCGGCCATTTTTCTTCGTCTGACAGATGACGCTGAAAGCATATCAAAACTATTCGAATAGACAGATCATTGTGATCTCGAGAGTCAAATGATCAATGGTGCAAAATGCTCTGCAACAAAGATGATACTTATCTTACTGTGTTAGACTAGACTAATAATATTCATGTTTCCTATTATGATTTAGCCAACCAATATTGTAAGCATTAAGAATTGAAAATTCATTCCTTTCTATTTGTTCTTGCAGAATTAAGTTTGCAGGGCAACGGACATTCTATGGGATGTGTTCCTTCAAATCGTCCTTTAAGTCGTGCTGTATCTCTTCCTGCCCGTTATAACGACCCTTCTCTGAGTATGAATCGTCAACGTTATGAACGTCTTCCTACCCAGCGTTACGTACCTTCTCTGCCTAGATTTCGCAATCTACCTCTCAACTCACATATAGTAATGGGTTTTGAATTTCCTTCGAATTATCTAACGCAAAACAAACATGGTCAGTTCTACACAATATTACCAATCATGAAATATCGTCAAACAGTAGCAGATGACAATGGTTTCATCGTTGGATTTTTTGATGGTCCTTATCTTTGTGGAATATATCAAGATACTGAAGATCACGTTCGAAGTCGGGTTAAACTAGACGAGGTACTCGCAATACCACTCGAGATGAAGCCAGTAGAAAAAGACGAATTATTCATTGAACATGAAGCATATGATAGACCTAGCCAAATATACAGATACACTGTCCAACGACGACATTAGCTTATAAAAGAAAGCAATCATTTATAAGAGAAAAATATTCGAACCCTTTATGTTAAAAGCCTCCTTAACTCAATTTCTGTTCGATGGGAGATACTCAAGAAAAACTTTTTTTGCGAAGCCGCAGGTTGTGTAGAAATTTTCAAAAAGCCGTACAGCATTGCTAAGCAAATTAATCATTTACTCATTTACTAATGTCGAGCAGGAGGTTTGACGCCGAGGATGATTGTGTACATGCGATGGTCTTGGTTGAATGTGTACCTTCGAACTTGACTGTCTAAAAACTGGCTGAACTCGGCAAAAGGGTTTCTGCAATTTTCCTTTCCCCTGAACAAAACTCCAGTCAAATGCGAGTACTTCTAATAACGTCGGATGCAGCCGCGGGTTATCACTTACAGCAATTCTAAGCCCACCTTAGTAAATATATACTTATGCTGAAGGACTTAAATGATACTATAGCAGCGAGGGTGACCCGTGTATGTCTGTTTCAGCGGGGCTTTAAATAAAAGCATAGTACAATAGGTTTTACTGCATTGCTGCGGGACATAAATGAACCAGCCTAACAAGACATTAATAACAATAAATGCAGCTTTTTGAAACGAGTACTACGATATGAAAATCTCAACTACGATAAAAAATGGGTTTAAGGAGGTTCTTAACCTGTATGGTAGATTTAAATATGGCAACGCTCTATCCTACACTGAAACAAAATCTTGAACACCATTTTCTCAACTAAAGTAAACAAATCATTGGTTCAAAGAAAACAAGCCAAAGAATTGCATTTTCTTGGATTCAATTTTTTTCAGTGTATAATCATTGTAAGCGGTAGCGTTGTATGATCAATCCCATAATTTGTCGATCCTCTAATTGTAACTCGGCGATAAGAAATTGGTATTCAAAACAGTCAGGAATCTCTAATATTCGAGATAGTCTTCGTAGTTAGTCAATTTCAAAATGATCAACTGATTTTCGATAAAATTTGCTAAATTAGATGAAAAAAGAGAAAAGAATTTATTTATATATTTTGTACAATAAATTATGCGAGCTTCTCAAGGCAAAATAATATTGTACGTGTACCTAATAAATGACGTATCTTTGAAAGATAGAAAAGCAAGAAATCAACTTTTTATTTAATTTGTAACATTAACATAATTGTATTTGTTAAAGGATCGACCGAATAAACATTTTCAGTACATGTTTCCACATTTATTTATTTTTATAATATTCATTCCTTGATTAATTCAGCGAGAAATATAATATTACATAAGAAATGATGCCAGAAGTTCCCGTTAAATTTTCAAATTAAATTTAAACAAAATTTTGAAATACGACTCAAAAAATAATAGAAATTGAATTAGTAAAAAAGGGTAACTGTAAAAAATAATCAGGGCTGCCACACAGTCACTGTTAGTAACTATTTTTTCTCAAATCACTTTTTAGCCACTTTTTAAAATGAAAAGATCATATTAATCACTTTTCTTTCAATAAATTAACTCATGCGTTAATTACTATTCAATTCATGTCGATACCTATTTCTGAATTGTCTTGAATTCTTTTGAAATATTTCAGTATATTTTTGAAGATTCCGAGGAATTTTCAATAGACTTCAATAATTTGAAGGGATTTTTAAGATTATAGGGCATTTTAAAACTTCTAAGGCATTTCAATAGCTTTTCATTTCAAATATATTTTAGGGAATTTTTAAATAATTTAATTGATTTGAAGGGATTTTAAAGCGTTGGAAATATTTTAGGATAAAGCAGTTTCTAGAATTTCTGAAGATATGAAAGGTTCTAAGATATTTCAAAAGATTTCATAACATTTTATAAGATTTCCATGGATTTCAATAATTTTCAGGGATATTAACGCTCTCAACGTATTTTAATAAGTTTTCCAGGATTTAAAAACAATTTCTTTAAATAAGTGAGGTATTTCGTAGGGTTTCAAAGATTTGTAAAGATTTGAAATTATTTGGTGAAATTCACCCTAAATTCTTATTAATTTATCCTGAATTATTTTAATTCTTTGATATTCTTTTTAAAAAAAATTAATTTACTTGAATTCTTCTAAATTTACTCAATTCTACTTGATTCAATTGATTTTTTTTTAATTTTTAAAGCTTTTATTTAATTGATCCTGACGATTAATTGATTAAATGATCAAAGGACTTGAAATATTTCAAGGTATTTTTTCACATACGTTGCCATTTTCAAGAGTTTTAAAAACTTTTGAAGGATTTCAAAAGATTTTAAAAGATTTAAAATATGCTAGGACATTTTAAACGATTACAGGTAATTTTTAATTTATTTCAGTAATTTCATGAGATTTCACAGGATTTGCAATATTTTAGGGCACTGTAGAAGATTCCCAGGCATTTTCAAGAGCTTTAAAAAGTTTCAAAGGATTTTAAAAAATATCGAAGGATTTGAAATATTTTATAAAATTTTGAACAATTCCCATAAATTTTTAATTTATTTCAAAGGTTTGAAGGGATTTCACATACTTTTAAATATTTTATAGTATTTTAAGAGATTCCATGGCATTTTTAATAGATTCAAACAATTTCAAGAGATTTTCAAGGGTTTTAATAATTTTAAGGGATTATAAGAGATTCTAATATTTTAATGGACTTCAAAGAATTTATTCACAAGACGTGAGAGATTTCATAGGGTTTCAAAGATTTGAAGAGATAATCAAATATTTTTGGAAATTCATGTGCAATTCGCCCTGAATTCTTTTTAATTTATCTTGAACTCTTTTAAATCCATTTGAATGCTTCTAAATTCACTCAATTTTACTCAATTCAATGGATTTTTAAAAAGTTTTTGTTTAATTTATCTTGAAGTTTTTTAAACTCACCTTAAATTTGTAGGCATTTCATGAAATTCTTTGGAATGCCCTTCTAATTTCTCTAAACTCATTTTTGAATTGTTTTGAATTCACTTGATTTCTTTTTAAATTCAGCTTCATTTTTTATGAATTTCATCGAATTCTTCTCATTTACGTTAAATTCCTCTAAATTCACTCAAATTTTACTGAAATGAATAGACTTTTTTCAATTTTGAAAAATTTGTCCCATTTATTTGAATTTTTGGAATTTAAATTCAATTGTCTTGAAGTCTTATGAAATTATCCTGAATTTGTTACACTCTTAGCGCGAAAGAAGTACCCTGTGAGCGTGACAAAAAGTACCCTTTGGTCCCTATATTTTATCCCATAAGGACTGTGACATCTGCAATTCTTGAAATATTCTTTACATTATTAAATATCATAATATGCTTTGAAATCGTTTAAATAATTTTAAATTCTTCGTAAATATTTGGAATGTACCTTGAATGAAGATAAAATCTTTACTTAATTGAATTGACTTTCTAATTGAAAAGCGAAAAGTCAGTAACTGATCTGCTCAGTTAAGTTTACTCGAATTCTTCAAAATTTAAATGATTTCTTCTGAATTCAATTTAGGCCTACTGAATTTAATGGAATTTTCAGTCTTTTTTCAGATTCACACAATCAGACGAGATTTAGAAAAGGGATGGGGACAATAGATAACATTTACGTACGCAACTACTTGGTTAACAGAAATTTAGGGAGAAAAAGAGGGAAATTAGTCACCTTGTTCGTAGACTTTAAAGCAGCGTTTGACTCAGTGAATAGAAAAGTGTTATGGCAGTCAATGCAAGAGAGAGGAATAGAGGAAGGGTTGGTAGAGAGGATAAAGGAAATTTTTACTAAAACCAGGATTAGGGTGAAGATAGGGGGGAAAAAATGGGGAGGTTTTCTGGACAGGAAGAGGTATAAGGCAAGGGTGCCCGTTGAGTCCGCTACTCTTCAATATGCTGCTGGCAGACTTAGAGGAGAAGCTAAAGGAGAAAGGGGAAGGGGGGACCATTTTGGGTAATAGCAAACTATACTCTCTAGCATACGCGAACGACGTAGTTCTGTTTGCAGACGATGCGAAGGGGATGAACCTAATGATGGGAATTTTCGAAGAGTACGTAGGATCAAAAGAACTGACGGTGAACGTAGGGAAGCCAAAGGTGATGTGCTTCAGAAATAGAAAGACCAAAATAGGTTACGTTTGGAAGATGAACGGACAAACAGTGGAAGGTGTGGAGGAGTTCTGTTACTTAGGTTTTTGGTTTGAGGCAGGAGGGGGAAATTAGGTGCAGGTGAGGAAAAGAATCGAATGTGCGAGTAAAGTAATGGGCCAAGTATGGGGTATAGGAAAGAGAAGGTTCAATGACGATTGGAGAATGAGGGTTTGGTTGTTTGACTCGTTGGTTTGGGCGGTGTTGTGTTATGGAGTGGAGGTCTGGGGATGGAAGGAACATAAGAAAGTGGAAAGCATGCATGAGAGATTTTTTTGAGATGGGTAATGGGGGTTAGTTGGAGTTGCCCAGGATATATGTTAATGGAAGAATTAGGATGGGAAAAAATGGTTACTAGACAAATTAAAAGAGCCTGAAAGTTTGATGAAAGGTTGAAAAGGGGAGAGGGGAGCAGAATATCACAAGTATGCTTGGACGAAGTTCGGAACAAGGAGACGAGAGGCAATTTGGGAAACTCGAAATGGGAGGAAGGAAGAAAAAAAATTAGGAGTGATTGTGATATACAAGAAGGGGTTCTAGATTGGCAGAGCATAGAATTAGAGCTATTAGTAAGACAAGGAGAAGAGAGATGGAGAAAGATTATGGATTTGAGGTAGAATATGTGGTATATGATGGTCAAAGGGTAAACGGAACCAGAATATTTGCAAAAAATAAAAAAGGAAGATAAATGGAGTAGGGTGGTATGGTTTAGAATGGGAGAAGGAGTGAGAGCTTGTAGATATTGGATGGAGGAAGAGGACAATCTGCGCAGAGTATGTGGATACGAAATGGAGTCATGGGCACATGTGTTAAAGAGGTGTACAGGAGAGGAAGAGGGACAGTTGAGTGTGGATGAGTGTGTGAGATGAATTTTTTATGGTAATGGACAGGGAGTGATGTGGATAAAGAAATTGGAAGAAATAAGAGAAAGCAAGGGAACAGGGCAGAGCCAAACGGGTAATCCTATTAAAGGAAAATAAATTGCAAAAGGTTACTTCAAATCTTCGAAAATCTATTTTTATGTTAAGAGGAAACGGAAGTCCTGGAAGATCGCTCATTTGTAGAATTATTAGCATTAAGATTATTATTATTATTATAAGTGAGGCGAAACATTAGAATATAAGCAGCGGTTAAGTTAGATTAAGGATGGAATGTAAATATATGTACAGGGAGCGGAGGCCCTCAAACCCGTAAAAGGGAGAGATTAAATATACATACATACAGTCTTTTTTCGGATTCTTTTGAATCAACTTGAATTCTTTTGTATTTCATTTTAGATTTCTTCTAAATTCACTACAAAATGAAATGAATTCTTTAAATTATCTAAAATTAATTGAATTTCCTTAAATTGCTCGAATTCTTTGGATTTTATTCACTTCTATGAATTTTTTCATCATTATTATTTGATCCGCGCTTTGATCATTTTTTTAAAAATTCAAATAGCATGAATCTTTTGCCGCTCAAAATATTTACTCAATTGCGAAGTAAATAACTCGTTGGTACAAATAAAAGAAGTGAAAGAAACGCATTTCTTTAGATCTAGTAATTTTTTCTACTCATCTATCCTTTAAATTTGATTACGTTCCATTTACTCTACCTATTTGCAATCAGGTACGTCTTATTGTAATCTTCATCTAACCTTAACATCTATTTATATTCACAATTATTTTTTAATTTAAGAAAATAAAAAATCAACATTTATATCTCTGTATTTTTTCTCTCTAATTCTATTCTTTTATTTTTAGTTTTAGGACTATCTTTTTCAATATTTTGTCTTTCTGATATTGTCTTTTCATAAATTCGGGTCTACTTGCGTTTTAGACGTACGTCATTATTAAATATCATTAAAAAATAATATCTGTTGCAGCAGGCAGAAGACAAGAATGATGCTCAACAATGGTTATTTTGTAACTAACAATTTTTCTAAAGAATTAGCCTAGCATTAGCCTAGCTAATTCCGGGCACTAGTATAAGACATGCAGGGATGTTTCGTCATCTCTGCCACATTTTATGCACTCTGTCATGGGTTTGAATCCCATTGTGTGTATTTGGTAGTTGAAGTGCTTGTAGCCTGCAAAAATCTGAACCTAGGATGGCTTTCGCTTTTCGGCAACCCTGGATTCATTCCCAGTATTCTTGGCGCTTCGTCCGAATCCAGCTTTAGAAGGTCATCCCGATGCAGCAAGACACTAGTCCCAATACCGGTTCCGATCCTGTGTATTCACATGCTCCACCGCTTTTAGCCAGCTGGTCCGCAGATTCGTTTCCCATGATCCATGTGTAATCAGATATTCATATGAGGCTCACGTTGTTCTTATCTGCAAGTTGGTTTAATGCCTCTCTGTATTCCAAAATCAGCTCTGATGTTATGTCTGGTTTTCCAACTGTAGTCATTGTCGCTTAACTGTCCGAGCAGATTGTAATCTGCTCACCAGTAGGGTGACATGCAGCTCAAGTGGAATCCCCATTTCCCTTCTTTCTTCGCTGTCATAGATTCCTGCTCCTGACCCCACACTCCTTTAGAGCCGTCTGTGTACCTGATTTCCCCTTGAAAGAGCACGTTAGCATTTGCTTTCCACATATTCCTGCTTGGGATTCAGACGCGGAAAGCCTTGGTGAAGTCAAAGCGTTTTGTTGTTCTGTCTTCCCTCATTCATAGAATTAGCAGTATGTTCATGTCACTTGGGAGCTTCGTGTGTGTAGTCATCATTGCTCTCGATACGCCCCTCAACGCTAGCGTTTGTAATCGCCACAGCCTATATGCCGCGTATAGAAGCCTTGTTTTAGGGACAGCGGGGTAGAGCCCAGCAAGCATGTTAGGCCCCAGACCCCACGTCAAACCAAAGACTGTTTTGCATATTCAAAATGGCATCACCAGCTTCCAGCATTGGCTCTCAAGATGCTTTGCCCAGTTCAGTTAACTATTTAGGATTACATCCAGGTATTTAACTGAGTCTGATATCATCAGACTCCTCCCACGGAATGAAAGGGCGTAAACTTTCGACACTTTGTACTTTCTCGTAATTATGACCAGGCTGGTATTTTCCGGATTTAACGAAAAACCTGAGCGGTAGCACAAGAGCTATACGATGCGCATCGTCGACCTTGCAAGACCCATCAACATTTTCAGTTGAGCCCCCCTGATTAGGATTGCAAAGTCATCTGCGTATCTGTGGGTATAATACCCTTCCTTATTTAGCCTATGAAGGAGGCTGTCCACTAAAATAAACCACATGATGGGTGACAAGACACCGCCTGCGGGCATGCCCGCCGCGCTACCCCCCTGATTAAGCCCTCGCCCCATCTGACTTCGAGTCGCCTGCGGCGTAGCATGCTTCCTGTCCAGCTAATTAGCTTGTCTGACACGCCATACCTCGAAGTCTCTCAACAGATGATTTCTGGAAGAGAATTGCTGAATAGGGCAAAGCTAATTTGGTAATGCTTTTAAAATGTTTAAATTTCGGTAGAAATCGGATGAGAAATCAGCTGTTATTGTAGTGCCGTACAAATTAATTTCAAAGTAAAATATGTGCTGGATGAAGTATATGCGGACTTTAACACCATGCCCTGTTGTAAGAGCATAGGGTAGAAGCTATCCGCCCTCAGGGACTTAAAAGGACAGAAGGACTCGATGAGCCATTCCACCTTCTTGATATCAACGACCTTGTCGGCCTTCTCCCACTCATGACCCCAGCCTACCCCCTTTCGGTCGGTTTGAGTTCTCTGAAAATCTGTAAAGTGGACTTCCATCAGATGATTCAGTGTTCCTTTCTCATCTTCGGAAAACTCGCCATCATCGAGCCTTATGAGCCCAAGGCTTCTTGTAGATGTGCCAATCTGAAGGCAATTTAGCTCAGTTTGCTCTATTGCACAACGCTCTAGTATTTTTACAGAGATTCTGCAGGTGGGTGCTCCACTATTCCGCTCCTTTCCTTGACTTAATTGTACTTTTAGTACTATTGTTCTCATATGATGTATTCAGAACCCTTCGCAGAAAATCCACGGCGTGATTTAACTCATTTATGGCACCGTAACTTGCGGGGAATTCTGCAAGCCTCCCTTTGAGTTCTCTTTGTATGAGTCCCAAAGTACATTCTTGGAGTTTTTTATATTTGAAACAGCCGGTTTTTGTAGGGCTTACTGGAATAAGATATATTTGTGGTCTGAGAGAGACTCCTCGTCAGAGACTTTCCAGGCCACTACTTTGCGTCACAGCCCAACAGCAGAGGAACCCTATTCTCCTGGTGCCGGGAAGTAAGCAGAGGCGATATGCACCTCTAGTGTTTCTGCGCTTATGCCCCTCAATCTCACCTTAATCACAGTGAGGTCCCTGTAGCAGAGCTTAGGAACCAAAATCACATCCATACCCTTGACGGCTATGCATGCTCTTGGTGCTTTTTCGCGTGGCCCCTTAAATATGGAGCCACGCCATCCTAAGCCACTAATTCTTTCCATGTATACCCAGAGCTCTTGAATTAGAGCAATGCCTGTCTGCACTACTGCAATACGCCTGGTTCGAACCGCCAAGATGCCTTTGCTGGGGTGCAAATTAATCTGCATCATTTGGATTTTCATCTCAGTCATTAATAGACTGATACGGGACGTCTCTTGGAGTCCTTGCTCCTCCTGTCCCTAGGTCGATCAGGAAGAGTTGCTCCAGATGATAGGTAGGATGGCTCCTGAGGTGCCGGTTTCCTTTAGTTATTTTTGGTTGTTTTGTTTTTTTAGGCCAAGTTGGTCCCACAAGTAGCCAGGGTAATAAAAAACACCCCGTGCAGAACCCCTCTCGCAGAAATAGGGCCTACATACTAAGGGACTCTACCTGGTATCTCAAATTTTCCGTTAAGACACCTATTCTTTCACTCCGACGAGTCCACCACCGCTCAGGGGGCGCGTCGGGATGTTCAAGTATTTGGAAACCCTGGTATCATTCAGCCATTTACCTGCAGCCCGTACACCCGTCTTTCTGACCGGGGTGGGGAGCTTCCTCTCCCTTCCCCTCTTACCCTATGCATGCCCGAAGGTTCAGCACTTCATTAGCCTTCTAGCCGCCATCAACGAGGGTGAGGTGAGTGTTTAGATCGTTCTTCTTCTGTTGGTAGCACTGTTCCATGTAATGTGTCTCAGAACCAGGGTCCAGAAGACCAGGGTTTACCTTGAACGTTTTTCTTCCCTCCGGTCTAAAATACCCACTCATGTGTACTCAATTATTTTTCTCGTTTAACAGTGACCAATATTCCCATCTGATAGAAGGATGCACTTACTTTTCTGCGTGTGTGGGTACCAAAATTTACTTTCATTCCATGTTATATTTTCTAGGTTTTCTAGACACTTTTTTAGGAAAAAAATGGCAGAAAAGCCTTCAACTATCGGCTCCAGGGTCTGAGTTGATGATCCCGAATTTGCTGAAACCATCCGCAGTGTTTTGTTGGATGAAAATGATGAGGAAGTCGCTGCTGACAGTGCAGATGAAGGTCTCCTTATGGACTCCGATGACGACATTGACGACGCTGATTATGAGCCATCATCGGCGGATGATTATGATGATGGTACGGACAGTGATGGGGAAGAGTTGAACCCACGATGGCAGCGTGACTTCACCGAAGAAAAAATCGCGAGAGCAGCTGAATGAAACGTTTTCCTCAACATAGCTGAAACTTATCTAGCAGCTGACGGTTTTGAATGGAATTTTGAACTAAGTTCCCACCGAGTTAGAACAGCGAGAGGGAATATTCTGACGTGACCATTCTGCGTGAAAGGTCCTGCTCGAGCACTCGGGGACAAACCAGCAGTCAAGCAGCTGCGGGACAAACTTTTTGATTCAGTGATGATTGATGAGATAGTCAAATGGACTAACAAGAAACTTGCTTCAGCTCGTGAAATAATACGTGGGAGACCGGCTGTCATGTCGAATAAACGATTTGAAATTTTGAGCTCGGCCATCAGATTTGATAATCCTGAAGCTAGAGGGGCAATAAGAATAAATGATAGGGCTGCCCCCATTTCGTTCATTTTTTAACGGTTCGTGAAAAATTACCAAGTCCCAATGAGCCTGAGCGATTCAGTATGCATTTATGAAATGCTGGTGCCATTTCGAGGCCGATGTAAATTCAGGCATTACATGCCGAAAAAGCCAGCAAAATATGGCCTCAAGGTACAATGCCTCACCGGTGCCAAAAACTCGTATTTTTATGATGCCCATGTTTACACGGGCAAAGGCTCAGATGGAATAGGACTGTCAGCAGAAGAAAAACAACTTTCGATCCCCACTAAATCAGTTATACGACTAGTCAAAGGTATAAAAAACAGTGGGAGGAATGTTACTGCCGACAATTGGTATTGTTCTGTTGAGTTGTGCAGAGAGCTCAAGAAGCAGGGGCTTACTCTGGTCGGAACTCTAAAAAAAACAAGAGGGAAATACCGCCGTAATTTCAAGCTTCCAGCAAGAGACCTGTAAATGATACCAAATTTGGCTTTTCACAAGATAATATGACACTGTTGTCATTTGTCCCAAAATAAAAATAAAAATGTGCTACTGATCTCAACTATGTTTCACGACAAAGTCTATAGATGCTGAAACTCAAAAGCCGGAAATGATTATGTATTACAACAAGACGAAAGGGGGGGTTGATGGTCTTGACAGAAAGTGCTCCGTTTATTCTTCAAACAGGAAATCGCAGACATGGCCTATGTCCTTCTTCTTTCACATTTTCGATATTGCGGGTGCCAACGCCCACATATTATTCCTCTGTTTCCGACGAAATCCTTCACTCACAAGGTTCAAATTTTCAGAACAGCTGGCAATCGAACTTATGATTCCGCATTTACAAAAAAGACGTCTAGAAAATATCAGGTACAACGTGAAAGACCTCATCAACGTTGTTCTCGGCAAAAACAATGCTGAGGCTATCGATGTTCCTGGGGAAGTTGTGCAACAAGAAGAAGAGGAAGCAAGCGAACGTCAAATTGAGCCACCTTCAAAAAAAAAAGACTTGCGGCTATTGTCACTGGAAGAAGAAGCGTAAAACCCAAAGAGACTGCGATATATGTGGTTCTCCAATTTGCGGTGAGCATTCCCAAACGAAGAGAACATGTCCACGGTGCGCAACACAGAGACACGTCTGAACGGCAAACTGTACTGAATTGATCTGATTTTTACTGAAAGAAACCGGTTGTGAACAATAAAGACTGAAGAGTCTGAACTGAATTGATTTTGACTGATTGAAAACGGATTGTGATTTGAAACCTCTTTTTTGGGGCTGTAGGTACCTCTAAGAGAATTTTTTCTATAGGCTGTCCTTCCTATTCATATTTTACTACTTTTATTTCCTTTATTATCAGAAAAGTCAACTTTGTTTCATTTCACATTTTTATAATGGTGTTTTTTAATTAATAAATTAATATTTTATTTTTATTATAGAACGGAGAAATTGGACGCCCCGGTCAAAAAGACCGAGGTGTGCCCTCTGCGTTCCGTGAAGGGGTGTACGGGCTGCAGGGTATGTCCTTCCCCTATACAGTCGCCTCTCTCTCCTCCACCTATTGACCATCTTACTGGACGCAGTTAATTCTTAAGGTGAAGAGAGAAAAGAACGGCTCAGTAGACAAGTACTCTCTCTCTCTCTCTCTCTCTCTACACTCCTCTCGCTCTCTCTCTCTCTCTACACTCCTTCTCTCTTATTCTCACATCTGTATCGGCTTCGCAGTCAGACTCCGATTTTGTATATTTTTTTTAGTTATTGTGTGTAATTATGTATTTATGTCACCTAATATCAGTCATACTGTCTGTGCGATAAAGGCTGCACTAAAGAGTATCTGTTTTATATTCTTACGTCTTATCGTAAGAACAACTTTTTTTTTAAATTGGGAATCTAATCATCACGTCTAAAAGCCCAGAAGCGCATGTTTCTTTATCTGCAAAAAAAAAGCTTCAAATATCCGACCAACAACCGGCCCTTAAGCAGAAAGCAGCTGAAGAGCAGTGCGATCGACGATTAAATTCAAATAGTTTCATCCAGAATATGTGGGAAAGCGATAAAGTGCTTGAGATCACTGTTAATAATGATAATTTAACCAGTTCTGAAAATTTTACGAAGCATAGAGAAAAAATTATTCACACAGACGGGAAGGTCAACAAGATTCAATCGACAATGAGCCGTTTAGTTCAACTATGCATTAAGGTGTTGAAATATTTATTTTATCTTCGAAATAGCATAACTGATTGCGCACAATATGTGAGGGAGAAGAATAAAGAAACAAAAGCTGACGTTTTTAGGAGAGTTCTCGTTTATCTTCGGAAACATCACCACTGCAAACTAATAGCAGATTAACCATGGAATATGAACAAACGAAAACCGAACTTCGGATTCTGAAAATTTGGAAGAATTAGTAATATTTTGGAAGATTTTGAGACAATTATGAGCTTGATAGTCGAATGGAGGGTGTCTAACAAAATATAATTTCTAATTTCTAATGATAAATAAATATAGTTTTGGGATGTGGTACAATTATTATATTTTTTAATGAGGATTTCTGTAATGACACCAAGCTTTTGTTTCTATTAGAGGTAATGCGTCTATAAATTTGCATGCAATATGACTTGCACTTTAAGTGTATACACTCTTAACTGGCATACAAGATTTATTGATATAATTAACCTTTTATTGGCGCCAGACACCTACTTGGTGTCACTCAACGAAATTAAACCCTGAAATGATGACATAAAAGATTCCTAACTAAATGCCGCAATTAGTACTAATAGTACTACTAAGCAAAATGATGCATGATGAGATTATTTACAAGTAATAATGAAATGAGAATTTAGGTATTGTAAGAAACAATTGTTATTAAACAGTTTGGCCAGATTTTATGAGCGCAGAATGGTCTAGAGAATTTTCAATAACACGAGAAATCATTAAATCAAATACAGTGAGTCAAAATATGCTTACACATAAAATAATGTATCCTACATGCACGACAAAGTTACTCCCAACATATCACATAACAAGAAATCATGATCTCGACAAGAAATTTAAAGGAAAAACGTATTTTTACGCTAATGCCTACCATAGATTCTCCAGACAGAAGCCCTTAAACCATACCGATGCCAAGCCTGGCGGAAAAATAAATAAACTAGAAATACGAAAGCGGCACTCTCCAATATGGCCAAACGCAAACCAATTTTGAAACTTGCACAACGCCCTACGTAAACTTGTCTCGAACGTGACAACACTTTGTCTACTTCCACCATGGAACTGTCATTTGCTTTCGTTTCCTGGGACTGCTCTCAACCATCAGATCACGTGACAGCCTTTGTCCGGTAGGTGCTACCTTCACAAGCTCTATATCTGTCTCCAATTTTAGAATTTTTTAACTTTCAAGTTTACTCCGTACGGAAAATTAACATAACTTCACTTTGACAAGACAGTTGGCAACAGTAAGTTGGTAAGTAGTTGGTAAGCCGACTGCAATCAGTAGCAAGATGGCTACGTTAATTTGTTATGGCGGGCACCAAGCATAGTGTAGCTTGGCGCTTTTCAAGATTAATCAGGGATGGTGTGGATTATTCTCGAGCCGAAAAGTATTTCCAGGATGGACCCATTGATATTAAATTGCGAACCAGTTGTGGTGTCAGTATATGTTCAGTTTGACCAGTAAATAATGACTTTCAAAGTTAAGTGCGTGAGGAAGAACCAGGTAAACCAGTGGGATATGTAGAACGTCCAGAAAATCTGAGAGGCTTCAAAGTTCACCGAACCGAAGCAGAAAGTTAGTTTCCTATTCACAGTATGCCTCCAGTTACCTATTCCTAACCTAAAATACTAGTGACATATTTACACTTAGAATCTTTTCCTATACAAGAAAATTATAAAAATAAAGAGACTTTATCCACATATTGCGGTTTAAATGTAATAATTAAGTTTAGAAGTAGATGGTGGTAAGGGTGACAAGCCTGTTCTCAATGACCTCCAATGAATACAACCTAATTATCTTGACGTCTGGTAGAGCTGGTAGAACAGCCGATAAAACTATAAACCAAAAGTGAAGTGTTGGGTGGTTAAAGGAACGAGGTAATCACCGCATGAACTGATTTAAATAAATTAGTGTTTTTATATCATGCAAACATAAATTTTTGAAGATAATAAGGTCCAAAAATGGTGCGAGCTTGAAGAACCGGAGATAAATTTATTTTATAAACCATTATTGCAATATTAGCATTTTCTTCGGGACGACTAGCCAACTTCTGAAAATGGGCTAGACGTTTTCCCAATTTTTGGCTTTTTGCCTGCGGAAAAGGAATATAATTCATAAAGTACATTATTTTCAGGATGAGTATCCAGCTTGGTCATTTTTGTCTAGTAAAAAGGATGAAAATTCATATTTCGGGATGACTAGTATTTTTTTTAATTTTCGGCTAGTCATCCCGAATTTCAGACGGCAAAATGCAGCCTAATTTAAATTAAGGGAGTGTCTACACGTATCGAAAACATGCGGATATTTCTAACAAGCTTTTGGTAAAAATATTTCATTCTCCAGGTTCTCCTATTTATACCGACAAAATCGGATATTCGTACCGAAATTTGGGTACACGTAACCCCGGCCTTAAATTATTTACTCATTATTGTCAATGTTTTGATTGAATCCTCGCTTTTTTGGGGGGAATCTCAACAAATGAATACTTCTTTTTTTGTGCAAAAATGTTTTAAATTCTTCAAAACCCCATTATTTGAAGAAAAAATAATGAAAAAAAAAGATTGTTTTCAAATAGATTGAGCATTATTTTTTGTTTTAATTTTAGTTTCAGTAGTTGCGCGTTGAATGTCAATTAGGGAATAATCGCGGTCTTGAGCCATTTCAGGCGCGGATAGCACTCGGATGTGGGCCCGTCTGCGACATACGACCAGGTTGTGTATTCGCTGCGTTTTAACCAATGCCGAACGGGAGGATTGACGCCAAGGATTGTGTACATTCGATGATAAGACACACATAATGTCTAGCTTCAAACTCGATAGTCATAAAACCGATTGAACTCGGAAGATGGTTTTGGGCACTTTTTCTCTCCCCTAGCCAAACACCCAGGCAAAGGCGAGTACTTCTAATAAAGTCGGATTATTATTATCACTGTGTATTGCTAAGATTTGCTAGAAGGTCTACATGCCAGAGGAGCTTACAACGTCTTATCACTAATTGTTCACATAAAAAGTAAAGTTAAACGCACTTAGGACATAAAACGACATAAAAGAGCATAAAAGGACACACTCAGCTTTATAACTCAAAATATTGATTGCACTGTAAAAAAAAGTATCATTTCAAGACTAGTTTTCGGTATTGAAACAGTCCTCCAAACGTATAGTCTCGGGTGGCTCTATTCTAATGCAACTTTATTTTTATGCCACTAAACGACGTTTTAGTAGAACTTTTTTGGATCAAAACAGGACTGAAGTGAGAATCAAATTTGAATGACGTAACGTAGCACATGGGAACGTTAAACATGCGTGAACTGTCACTGAAATATAGCATCTGGCTTATAAACAATGTTAGAAGTTTATAAATCCTGTTTTAAAATAATATGTTGATTAGCACTGTAAAATTATTGTTAGTTAAGAATAAGGAGACTAAGAAAAAGAAGTAAGCACTAAGAAGAAGAAATAAACTCTAGAAGATGAAGTAAACCACAGAACGAATCCTTAGTGGAAAATAATGTTTGTATTTTACGCAGAAAGTCTCCGATTCATCTTCCCCCAAACAAGAACATTTTTAAATTTACACCGAAAATTTTTTTACAACATACCAGCTATTCTGTGAAATTACAGAAAAATGAAAAATCACAATTTGTTAATATTATTTTTACATGAGGCATGGATAAAGCAGCAGGTTATGCGCATGTGATTTTACACTGTCCGAGGTAATTTACATATTATATTTCTGTAATTTACGTTAAAAGTGACTGATAGTTTTTGTCTAATCATTCTTCGAATTTCACATCCAATTTGTTTTCTCAGTATTATAAAACTTTCTGATTAGATTAGGTTATATTTATTTACAAATGTCATGTGAGAAAACTTAAAATGACTTTTTGTTTCGAAAAATTAAATTTAACAGTATATTAAAAAAAGATTTCAAAAGACATCCGAAATTAGCAAAAATAATTTGGAACATTTTAAGTGATTTTTTTAATTTTCAAGGATTTAAAAATTTTAGAAATTTCAAAACGTTCCAAAAATTTCGAAACAAAATGTGGATTCTTCAACGTTTTGAAATAAAGTTTTGAAACTGTTTAAGGATTTTGAGAGGTTTCAAATAATACAACAATTTTCTTCAGATTCCTGGAAAATTTTGGAATGACTTTTTATTTAAAAAAATAATAATTTTAAGAGAATATTTAAAATAGATTTCAAAACAATTTTTGATTTGTGAATAACAATTGAATTGCTTAAAACGATATAATTTTGAAAATCTCTGAATTCTTGATTCATTTTTCAATTTAGATCATTGAGAATGGTGGCGCAGATTTACGTATTTTTTTGAGTCTTTGAATTTCACAACAGTTTAACAATTATTGATATATTGAGCGTTTAAATTTAAAAAAAAAATTAGGCTTTAGGGTCCTTTAGGGTGAAAAATAAATATTTTGATTTTGCTTTTTATAAATAAAAATTTAGTTATTTTGTTCATAATTCATCATTTTAGTTGAAAAATCTTTTTTTCAAAATTCAACTATTTTGTTAACATTTTTTAAAATTATTTTTTCAACTGAAAATTTAACTATTCCATGTTTGGTTGAACATTTATCTTCTTCATCTGAAAATTCAACTACTTGATTGAAAATTCATATACTTTATTAAAAATTATTCTTTGAAGGTAGAAAATTATTTTTTTTGGTTCAAAATTACCTTTTTTTTGAAAATTAATTTTTTACTAAAAAATGTAACTATATCATGTTCAATCAATTTTTTCAAACTAAAAATTCAACTTAATTTTTTGTCGAAATTTTTTTTTTAAACACATTTAGTCTTTTTGCTAGAAAATTCATTTGTTTGGTTGAAAATTTAATTATTTCGCTGCAAATATATTTTATTTGTTTAAAAATTCATTTCTCTATCTAAAAATTAAACTATCCTATTCTTTGTTGAAAATTGATCTTTTTTAACCAAATATTCATCTATTTTGTTGAAAATTTGTCTTTTTTTGATAGAAAATTTACATTTTTGGTTAAAAATTTCATTTAAAATTAAAGTATTTGTTTGAGAATTCATGTATTTTGTTGAAAATTATTCTTTTTTGATAGAAAATATATTTTTTCAAATTGAAAATGAGTTGTTTAAACTAAAAATTGAACTATTCCATTTTTCGTCGAAAATTTTTTTGTAGGCATTCAATCTTTTTGGTTTAAAATTTATCTGTTTGTTTAAAAATTGAACTATTTCGTTAAAAATTAATTTTATTTGCTTAAAAAACTTATTTCTTTAACTTAAAATCAAACTATTCTATTTTTGTCAAAAATTGATCTTTTTTAGTTGAAAATTAATTTATTTTGTTGAAATTTTTTTTGTGGTTGATTTAACTATTTGGTTAAATATTTATTTTTTTGATTGAAAATGCAGAATTATAGTTATCATTTCATCTTCTTCAGTTAAAAATTCACTTATTTTGTTGAAAACTCATCTTTTTAAGTCGAAAATTCAATGATTGAAAAATCTTTCTTCGTTGAAAATGTAATTCTTCTACTGAAAATTTGTATTTCTTGGTTTAATTTAACTGTTTTTTTTCTTTTTCTTGGATGAAAATTAATTATTCTTACTGAAAATGTAATAATAAAATTTTAAATTTATAAATCTTGTACAACGAAAACTCGATTCTTCATTACTTCTGTGAATTTGGCAAGATAGATCCTTCGAGTTTTACAAATTACCCAATAGGCATTAAGAAAAAACAAAAAAATGCTTTTGATACTTTCGTGACACACCTATTTTTTAGAGAAAGATTCATAATATTCTTTGTACTTTATGATCATCATATATTGTAAAAAATTGATTTCCATATTACTACTAGAGATCCGACCCGAAAAATACGGAATTGAATTTTTGAGATACCCGACGCAAGTTTTCATATTCGATCTCCTGATGCAAACTGTTGAACCCGGACCCGTGGATTGTGAATCGGGTCCGGGTCTCGCACATCTCTGCTTTTTCTACGTGATGGTTTTCTGTTTATTTTAAGCATGAAGTTGCAAGCAATTCAAACAATACTCCCTGTGCATTATTTTAGTTCGCTTGTATGTATCACTTTTCAATCTGAAGTTAGCAAATTAACATCGTACGAACGATGACTTCAAAACAAGACGAGTTGGTATTATAATAGGACGCCAAAAAAATGATGTTCAATCAAAATGTAACCATAGTTTTTAAAGTGTGCTTTTTAATTATTATAAAGAACGATTGCAAATATGACAGGTACGTACGGATACTAAACATACTTACTGAATTATCAGCAGATTATTTTTGCTTATACACGATCGGGTATTTGTACACGGAGAAAAATAGATATTAACTGAGACTATCTAGATATTACTAGTTAATATCTTAGCGATTTAACTATGGGACAGAAATGTAGATATTGAAGTAGAACATCCATAGATATTAAAAAGAAGATTTTAACAGACAATATTCAAGATATTAAAGGGCAGAATCTAAGAAAATCAAAAAATATTTTTAAATTGTGCAAAAATTACCTGTGAAACATGCCATTTTCTATAAAATCCAAAAGGATTTTGTATCGTGGTCCTCTGTTTTTTATATACGAATCTTCAAGCATTCACCTTTTTCCATAATTATTCAATTTTCATGTTATAGAACGGATAACACGCTGTTCAATGCTAGCATGAAAGATGCCTGTAGCGCCGAGTCCTCATTTCCTTGAGAAAATTGTGATGTCACATCGAAAAACACTTAATCCATTTTCGATCCAAACTTTTAACGCAATATATAACGGAAAAAACACAACACACGCGACGAATGCTCAATATGCAGACAAAGCGGGGTTAAAATCTTTTGTCGCCACACCACACGTCAACGACATTGCTCCGATAAAATTTCGCTTTTTTCCCTGCTAAAAATTCCGGACAAATTCCGGATTCGCAAATTTGTCCGAAACGTGATCCGGTTTTTGTCCTCCGAATTCTATCCGGTCGTGTCCAAAATTTGTCAGGTCGAAGCTTCGAGCGGACGTCATCCGGATTCTATCCGGGTGTATTTAAAAATTTGCCGGATGAAGTAGAACGAAAAAAGTAATAAATCTGTATATTGTCCGGTAGAATCCGAAAGTTGTATCCGATCATGTCCGTTTTTTATGCGGTTTGACGGACAGCCTAAATGTTATATAACAAGGTTATATAAGCACTTTTCACACGAGAAATGCATTCTTCATTTATTTGGCGCACACAAACCTATTTGTATAGCTTAACTTAACACTACTACATATATAACGCACTTTACTAACGCAGAATATCGCACGCTGAGTATATCGGTCGAAACGGTCCTTATATACTAACCAAGAACATTTTTAGCGCTTGTGAGAAACGACCGATAAATCCGGATTGTGTCCGGTCATGTTCGTGTTTTGTACGGCTTATCGGATGTGATGAATCCGGATTATGTCCGGTCATGACCGTGTATTATATGGTCTGGCGGATGCGATTAGTCCGATTTTTGCCCGGTCATGTTTGACCATGTCCATGTTTTGTACGGTCTGGCGGATGCAATTAATCCGGTTAAGTCCGAAATTGTACGATTTTTATGAATGGGATTAATCCGGATCTCATCCGGTTAAATCCAAAATTTGTCCTTTCTGAAGAATGCGAATAATTTAGATCTTATCCGTCTTTGCCCGATATTTGTCTAGTTATTCGCGAACGCAATACACCCTAATCTTATCCGGTATAGCAAACTGAACTAAAAAAATGAAATTCGATACACTTAGAGAGTATTTAATTATAAATGAGGGAAAACAGGATGTTAAAAATTTGTACGAGAAGTCATTTTTGATTACATTTTTAATGCACTTTTAGGCAAAAAATTAGAACACTTTTGAACGAAGTATTTTCAATAGTGAAATATTACGTACAATAATAGCATACCGTTTAGAGAACAGTAAAACAAAAACTATTTGAATCAACAATTATTATCATTCCCATCCACTGATCCTTCTTCCACATGATCTTCAATTCCATCATCATTCCCATACACTCCTTTTTTTCCACATCATCATCAATTCTATCAACATTCCGATCAACTGCTCCTTCTTTCACATCGCCATCAAATCCATCATCATTCCCATCAACTGCTCCTTCTTTCCGAAAGAGCAGTAGATTCACTTTCATGAACAGATTCATTTTCTATCGGAACCATATAATTATCCTCATCCTTGTTCAAAAACTCATTAGTTTCCCCATCATTTTCCGTGTTACCATTCTCGTCTTTATCGAAATTCTCATTATTTTTGTTTGTTTTCGAAGTTTCATTATCGCTTTTGTGGGTTTTTCCGTTTTTTTTTTCGTTTTCACTTGAATGTCACCAAATTACAACTTAAACCTGCGGATACATTTTTGATAGAATCGGACTGCTTCCGGAGTCAATGTCTTTGACCGGATGAATTGCGGATTTAAGCGCACGATTTTCCGATTTCACTTGCATTTCGCCAAATTACAACTTAAACCTGCGGATTAAGTTTGAATAGAATCGGACTATTTTCATAGTTGACGTTTTAGACTGGACAGATTTCGTATTTAATCGGACGATTTTCCGTTTCACTTGAATTTCACCTAATTACAACTTAAACCTGCGGATAATTTTTTGATAGAATAGGACTGTTTCCAGAGTCGATGTTTTTGACCGGACGAATTTCAGATTTAAGCGGACGATTTTCTTTTTTTACTTTAATTTCACCGAATGACAACTAAAACCTGCGGTTTAATTTCGGATAGAATCGGACGATTTGCGGAGTTGATGTTTTAGACCGGACAGATTTCGGATTTAATCAGACGATTTTCCGTTTTCACTTTAATTTCACCTAATTACAACTTAAACCTGCGGATAATTTTTTGATAGAATAGGACTGTTTCCAGAGTCGATGTTTTTGACCGGACGAATTTCAGGTTTAAGCGACGATTTTCCTTTTTCACTTTAATTTCACCGAATGACAACTAAAACCTGCGGTTTAATTTCGGATAGAATCGGACTATTTGCGGAGTTGATGTTTTAGACCGGACAGATTTCTGATTTAAGTTGACGATTACCCGGTTTCACTTTAAGAAAAATAATTTCAGCTACTGAGTTCCGGCCTAATTTCGAATCAAGTTGGACTCTTTCGGGAGTGAAAGTTTACGTTCGGATAAATTTCGGATTAGACCGGACTATTTTTCATTTTTTGTTCCACGAAAATAATTTCAGGTTTTGAATTCCCGACTAATTTCGGAACAAATCGGACTTCTTCTGGAGTCGAAATTTTTGATCCGGACAGACTCCGGACATAATCAGACAAATTTCTGACTGTTTTCGTACAGTTTTCGGATTATATCGGACATATTTCGGAAAAAAATCGTGAATCGGATTGATTTCGGATAAGTTCGGACCAGTTTCGTAATCCGAAATTTGTAGCAGGGTTAATATCTTAGATATTAACTGTTAATATCACACGTTTTATACTTCCAATATAAACAGATATTGCATTTTAATATATAGAATAGAATATATAGAATATATAGAATATATAGAATAGAAGATATTATGCCGTAATATCTATATATTATGGTCAAATATCAAAGTTTTTAATATCTACTTTTCAATATCTATTTTTCTCCGTGTAGCAAGAGCGAGGTCTGACACTCTGTAATCGGTAACTGGGGACAACCAACGGGCCTTATATTTTGATCTTTCATAGTATCTCAACGCGCAAATATTTAATAAAGATTGATCTATGTTTATCGAATTATTACATATGCATAGGAAGTTTGAAAAAAATACCCAGAAAGTTTATATCAATTTCAGTGAAAAATATCCAGCTGGGACACAAAAATGCACTTTCACGGAGAATGAACCATATACGTTATGGGACGCAATCCTTTTCCGAGAAAATGTGTTATTTTTAAAGGATTTTAGACAACTTTTATCACTAATTTAATGAAAAACATTTTTTTTATGTAGCTATTATTATATTTATCGTCGAGTCTAGAAGTTCAGATTCGACCCTGTTACCACCCGGCATGAACTTACAGACTTTCCGGACATCTAGACTCGGTCTTTGAAGTACTAGACTTGAAATCTTCGAATTCTCCTGAAATCCAATGAATGACTTCAAAATTCCGTGAAATCCTTAAAATCCCGTAAAATCTTTAAATCTATTATATGTATAACTATTTGTGCCAAGTATGGCTGTAGCAAGTTACCATTCAACAATTAAAAATTGCTTGAATAATTTTAAACCATTTGGTCAGGAATACGAAAGATTCATAGAAAATCCTGAAGATTTGAAGAAAAACAAAATTGAATAAAAACGCTGCAAACTATGCATAATATGTGATCTGTTACAATCGTGGAGAATATACATAAGGAGACCAAAGTCCCGTACCATTGACTTCGCCAAAAATGAGCAGTTTTCTGTCGAATGTACATAATGCAAAACTAGCATCATACTCGGGAAGAATTGCAACCATTATTATACAACTTTTAATGTATTTTTCAAATATCTGCAGCTTTTTTATGTAATTTAAAGACAAAAAAGCTTCGGATTTATAAATTTTCTATATAAATATATAAATGCATAGTTTCTCACACGATTGAAACCCGAAAAAACTTTAATTTTAAATTTTAAACTTTAAATTTATTAAAATATATAAATTTAAATAACTATATAAATCCATGTAAAAACCGGTTTTCCATGAAACGTATAATATTATAAAAATGATATCAGTTAACGAATTCAGCAAATAAAAGTTTTTTCCTTGAAACTGACTTCTCAAATATAGTAAATATCACGCAAACACAAGCTTGATGCCTAGCATGTCTATTGTCTATGAGATAACGACTATAGTATGTATTATCTACTCTAATGGCGTACCAGAATATTTGTCAGTTAGATTGATATCTAAAATTCTTCATTGTCGCATTAGTATCTTTTTCCTCTCATTGGAAAAATGGGGATCTTTTTTACTCTGGCTTTATCCTTGGCTTTCATCCTTTATTTTATTGGTGAATATAATAATATAATATATCTATAATCGTAAGTACATTTTAAGATTCGCAAATAAAATGTTGTCATATTTAAATCGCATTATCTCCAAACCGCTTTTTTCCACAGTCTATTTGATTTTGTCTGGAATGAAGACGAGTTTAATTTGAAATTATTTCAGTAGAATCGGACACGGGAAAAAAATGACTATCTTACAGAATTTTTTGTTTCAATTATGAAAACCGATTCGATGAAGGCATCATGGAACCGAAAAAATCTCCTTGACAACGAATTTAAAAAATTTACATTCTGAAGTTGTGTAACATTTATGTGTTATAAAAATTGTTACTTTGTGAGATCAATCTGAATTCCTGCACTACTAAGAGAGCTTTGAAAATTTATTCATCTCAATTGTCCGATGTTTGACACCAATGGTTTTTCAATTTATAGAAACAAAATTTCATTAAAAGAAGCGGAATACCTATGTCATAAGGTGGAAGCTATCTCAAATAAAAATACAATTATTTATTTTATACTTATATTTATACTGTATACTTAACCTAATGAACCATCAAAAAATTTTTCATTTAGTGGAAACAAAATTATGCATTTTTTTAATTTCTTGGAAAACGTAAAGCACTGTCTCAGGGCAGTTGAGCCGCGTATTAACGATAATAAATTGTATTGCCTTAAGTAGTTTACTAAATCTATAATTTTATTTTTACTGAAAGATCATGCACTCATGTTTGAGGAAGATACAAAAATTAGAGGGTGCGTCTGGTCGCCCCAAAAAATTGGTGGCGCTGGAAAAGGAGAATTAATTTTGTAAGAGACTCTTCATAAAATTAAAGTTGCGTGTCATTTCGCTATCTCCCGCATTATATTTCACAGCAATTGCTCTTGGTCTTACTTGTATAACATTGCTGAGCATTGCGTAACTTTGCATCAACCTTCGCTCGGAGTACGCTCAAATCTCTTTCGCGCTGATTTACAACATTCTCAACAAATTCTTGCACATAGTCTTTCACTTTACCACGCCGGCTGATTCTAAATAACAATTGACTCGGCGTTTCGCCAGTAAATCCATGTACATAACTTTTTATCTCATACTCAACCTCTATAATTTATTACGCCATGATTTTTCGATTTCGTCGTCGCTCAGCTTACCTACCATTGAACGAAGTGTCTTGTTTACAATCTCTACTTTGCCATTTGCCTGCAGAGACCTTGTAGCTACTTCTTGGTTTTTGATATCGAGTAATTTATACCAATTAAAAACCAATAAAAATTTAGACTATCGCCCCTCATGTAATGATAATGAAGTACCTAACGGTACTTCAGGTTGGTTGAAAACTCGAAAATTAAACTGATGACGGTTCCCTTAACGATTTATTTTCAAAGATTCTTGAATGTATTTTAAATACATGGATATTTCCCTAAAACTTATAATATTGCAGTTCAATTATTATAATTAATTTAATTTTAATATTTCAAGCACGCAGCAATTTAATATATATATATATATATATATTCGGTATTCGGTTTTGATTCCTTGGGATTCGAACCGAAGGGCTTATGACAAAGCCACCGGACGCGTCCTCGGGTTGCGGATAGAGGGTCCCTGTACCAAGGGTTTCTGCTGAATATGTTCACAATAATTAATAAGCAGTCGCGGACAATTGTCCAGGGATGGTCCCGAAGGAATAACTCCTAAGCGAAGGCGTAACAACCGTGCCGAAAGCTGAATGGCACCTGGGTGGGGTGTCTCAAACGGTGACTCTGGGATACCGGGCGACCTTTTAGAGTATCAGCCTTATCCTTGCACGCGGTGCTCTACAAGGATGGACTAACCCTTTTCCCTAGCTGCTCGTGGGAACAACAATGACAACACCAAACATAGTTGTAGGAAGTGCGGTTCAAAACAATCGAACGCGCAGGGCTCCCGACAATGGGTCGGACAACAATGCCGACTACCCTAGAGTTGGGGGAGCCAATCAAGGCGGAGTCAATGCGATTGACCGGCGGAATCTCGTTACTTTTAAGTGGACGGATCGACTCAGGGACGACCTGCTGGAGTGCTATGATACCAGAATGGCCCCTGAACGAAAAGGTTACATGGCGCGACTGCATGCTCTGTGGTGCGAGAAACACCCAGCGCTCTCGGATTTTTCGCAAAAACGTCTGCGAAACCGTGCCGAGGACCTCCGGAAAAGGGGTTATATAAGCGGAGCGCCTACACAACCGCAGCCAGAACAAGCCGGCAACAGAGAAAGAGAGGCGACACTGAGACCAGCCTCGAACAGGCATCCAATAGAGGGAGAACGATGCTTCAAGACCCGGAGAAACATCAACATTCAGGTTTCTCCCAAGCCCAAAGATCTGACTGAACTGGATAATGAGCTTCGTGGAGATTTTTCCGAAGAATCCGACCTCTGGACTATCAATTGTAGTGTGTACAATGCAGCGAGAACTTTGGCAGATGCAAACCGTAAAACAAAACCAATGGTTGATCATAAGACCAAAAGACGAATGCATCAACTTAGCACAAAGATAGGCTGGGCAAGACAGTACGCGTCCCGCATTCAGTGTGTGATTGACTACATAACATCTGGCAGGACTTTCACTGCCAAGGTTCGACAGTTCACGCGCGAACTGCGTATCCGTCATCACACAATCAACAAGTCAAAGCTACTGACCATCAGGCAGCATATTGTTGACAGAATACGAGTACTATCTGACGCTAGGAGAAGCCTAGAGCGGAGAGAGAGGTGGGTCAGAGAAAATCAACAGTTTTCGTCTGACCCATCTCGACTCTTCCAAGACCCTCCAGTTACTGTCGACCATCCGCCCAAACCAGAGGAGGTCGAAGCATTTTGGAGAGAAGTCTACGAAGTCCAACATCCACTTAAAGAAGGCTCAAAGAACATAAACAGCTTCAAGGAGCTGTGCAATGCCCTCATGACAGCTGAGGAGGAATGCCCACCTATCACTACCGAGGAGGTGAAAAACGTATTAAGAGGCATGAAGAACTGTTCCGCTCCGGGACCAGATGGCATCAAGACCTTCTGGTGGAAGAAGTTTCCTTCAACCCACCAGCATCTGGCCCGAATTTTCACCTCATATCTAAAGTCGGAAGAGCCGATTCCGGGGTGGTTGGTGGAAGGGCGCACAGTGCTCCTGCCGAAGACGGGCAACTTAGCTGGCCCTAAGAATTGCAGGACAATAACTTGTCTGAACACACTGTATAAGATCTTCACAGCTATCCTAAATGATAGGATTGTTCGGACAATTGAACCTGTATGGCGAGAGATGTATGAACAACGTGGCTCAAAGAAAGGCGTAGCAGGATGTCGGGAGAACTTGCTCATCGATAGATGTGTCTGTAAAGACGCAGCATACTATCAGCGATTTCTATTGATGGCCTGGATTGATTACCGGAAAGCTTTCGATTCAACCTCCCATAGATCTGTCTGTTGGAAAGCCTAAAGGTTCATCCACACATCGTGAGGTGCATAGAGACATTAATGCCGCTTTGGAAAACCAGATTTACTATCTCATATGGAAAACATCGTGTGATCACTAACAATATCACCTTTCAGAGAGGTGTATTTCAGGGCGACACCATGAGCCCTCTCCTCTTTTGCCTCACATTATTGCCACTATCTCTCGCACTTCGCCATTCCGAAGGGTATCTCTGCGGCAAACCTGGAAACCGAAAGCATAAGGTCACTCATGTATTTTACATGGATGATCTTAAGATCTATGCTAGGAATCAAGAGAAACTACATCTAGGTCTGAAAATTGTCAAAGAGTACACTCAAGAGATTGGAATGGAATTCGGGTTAGAGAAATGCGCCAAGGTTAATTTGAAGAAAGGAAAACTTAATGGCATCCCCGAAGATCCTGAGCTCGTTGACAGAAGCGCTATACGACACCTTTGCGCTGGAGAGACCTATACATACCTGGGCGTGCCACAGAGCCGCATTCAGGACGTGACATCTATAAAGGATACTCTCCGATGCAGATACAAACGTCTCATCCGGCAGATTTGGTCTTCCGAACTGTCGGCGAGAAACAAAGTATCTGCAACGAACATGCTTGCCGTCCCGGTAGTACTCTATTAATTTGGAGTGGTTCCATGGACGAAGGACGAGCTCAGATCCCTTGATATCGGGACGCGAAAGGTTTTGCACATGAACAAGAGCATGCACCTTAAGTCTTCTGTTCCGCGACTTTACATCTCACGCCGCCTAGGTGGTCGCGGAATACTGAATCTTGAATGTCTTCACAACAGACTCATTCTGGGTACAGCACATATAGTTGCAAATGGACAAGACCCTCTTCTTAAAATGGTCAGGAAACACGAAGAAGTGAGAAAAGGGGCGTTTCTGTACAAAGCAGCGGAGGAGGCTGCTGAAACACTCGGCCTTGACTTCAATATTAGGGGTGAGCAAAATGCATCAAATCTTATCCATCTTGAATACTCACTCTTGAAGGCCCGGATTAAGAAAGCACAGGAGATAAACTTCCACGAACAGCTCCTCGACAAGAGGATGCACGGCATCTTCCACAGAAATGTGGAAGATCAGTCGATGTAGTATGAGCTAACGTTTGCTTTCCTTAGATCACCCGGATTGAAGTCGGGCACGGAGGGCTTCATTTTGGCATGTCAAGACGGTGTCATTTCCACTCTAGCATACCGTCGCCACATTTTGAGCCAAGACATTCCCGATGATAGCTTCAGAGCGTGTCATGCACACCCCGAGCATCTAGGACACATACTATCTAGTTGTCCAACTCATGCGGGAACGACCTACATCCAAAGGCACAATGCGGCACTAAGTGTGCTTTATTACCATCTCTGTCACGCTTATGGCATTAGCCCAAATACCTCTCCGCTAAACGCTCCTAGAGAAATATAGTCAATTGTCGAAAATGAGAAGTGCCGCATATACTGGAACTTCATATTCTCGACAATTGTTTCTGTTGCGCACTCGAGGCCTGACATAGTTCTCCTTGACTTCGAGAAACGATCCATGTTCGTTATCGAATTTTCGGCACCAGCTGACAAAAAAATCACAGCCAAGGAGAAAGAAAAGAAAGAGAGGTATAAAGACCTTATAAGGGAGTTGTGACGGTTATACCCGGAATATTCTGTTAAGTTAATCGTCTTGATCATCGGCGCTCTTGGAAGTGCCAAGGTTTCACTGTTTAATAGCCTGAAAAGCATCCCTGCGTGTCAACAAAATGTCGTCCTTGGGTCGCTCCATGTCCTCAGGGTGCACGAGACTTTTGCCGGACCATCGTATTGAGTTCGTCGCAGACTGTAACCACCTATATCACGGTCGTGAGACGTGGTTACAGCTGAAATTTTACCGCGATTTCGCGGGGAGCGGGGGCGATTTTTCAGAATAGCACCCGCTCCCGGCGAGATACTGCGGGTGTGTGTGTGACAAACATTTTTATATATATATATATATATATATATATATATATATATATATAAGTTTTTGGGTCCATGCCTAGAGGTAGGCAGGGCATTGGCAGATAGGAAGATATGAATTCCTATCTAATACAACGCTGGCTGAAGGCTGGTGACCTTCTCAGCATAAAACAACAACCAATTGCGATTCTCTCGGCTACATTTTCTGGCCCCCCCCCCCCCCAGTCCCCGGAGTTTGGTGGGACTGACGTTACAACTAAACTCTCCACGATACGACGAATCACTACTTAAATTGGACATGATTTCGACTCGCAAAATATATTCCGCGCATAAAGGTGGTAGTTGGGTGTACAATCTAAACAATGAATAATTCTGCATGCAATACTGATCATTACGTTCTATTCTCCAAAATAAACTTAGGTCAGGTAAGGAATAGATTTTCAGAATAAGATAAAATAACGCGTAGATCAGGCAACTTGGGTGGCACTAAAGATAATAAAAATTTAGAGGGGGTATCAACCTTGTTTAGGGATGTCATTATCAGGAGTGCGATTGAAGTATGTGGTGCTTGGGTTGTAAGAAGAACGTCTAGTGATGCATGGTGGAATGATAAAATTCAGGCAGCCCGACAAGAAAAGAAAGAAGCGTACAATAGAACGTTGAACATCACAGGTTTTAGCGATGAGGAGAGAAATAGACATGAGAAACAGTAAAGGTGAGATGCTACATGATACAGACGGGATAGTAGACGCTTTGAAAGGCTCTTTTAAAGAATTATTAGGAGGTGAAGCTATAGGGCCACAGAAATGCGACATAGAACATAATGCATTAGAAAACCCAATTGAGAAAGTCTGTGTCACTGAGGTTAGAGATATAATTAGGAATTAAAAAAAGGTAAGGCTGCTGGTGTAGACAGTATTAGCGCTGAAATGCTGAAATATGGTGGCTAGTACATACCTCACAGGTTGTGCGAATTGATAAGTTTATGTATCGAGATGGGATAAGTCCCAGCCGATTGGAGAAAAGCGATTACCGTACCAATATTCAAAAGGAAGGGAAATAAAAGTAACTAAAATAATTACAGAGGTATCAGCTTATTAAGTACCATAAGTAAGATATACTCAAAAATACTTATCCACAGGGTAATAAAAATAACAGAAGAAAATATATGGAAAGTCCAAAGTGGATTTATGCCAGGAAGATCATGTACGGATCAAATATTTAGCTTAATGAAAAATCGTAGAAAACATTCTTTCAACAAATTATTTGTTTATAAAAATTTGTTTTGTTTATTATATAATATTGAAACATCTTTAACTAATGTTACTCTACGAAATTTAGACTATTTCAATAATTTTCCTGTTATTGACGAGCACCGAGAACATCAAATAGAAAAAATGGCCATTTTTTCGTCATATTTGTTTATTTATAATTTATAATTTTTTCAAATTTTTCGGTCCAAATTGGCCAATATTTGTGGGCTCTACGTTATTTTAAACCAAAAAAGTCATTTTTTTTCACTGTGCGTCGGCGTAAACGTGATACATTTGCAGCAGTTTTATGTGTGCTCTGCTATCTTACGTAGCATTTCTGGGAACCAATGACTTTTGCGCATGGTATCATAAACCTTTGAAATCCCTTGGTATGTAAGATCACCCTCTTCGAATTTGCGAAACAAAACACAATTTCTTAATTCATAATATTTATCTTTGTTTTGTCATCAACTTGAACTCAAATGAATAAGTGTCGATCACGCCCACCCAATAGCAACGACTAAGTGCGTCTAGATTTATCATTCGTTTTCCTTTGCGATGTTCAGCTTTATATTCAAAATGCGCATGTTCTAGGACCCATCATGAAATTCTGGTACTTTTTAAATTTTTTCTTTAATGCTAGAGCTAATGAGTTGCAATCTGTAACAATTCCTAATTCAATCCCATGTATCCTTCGCAATTCTTAAACAATTGCCAACACCTGCAATTCAAAGCTATGATATCGACTCTCAACCTCGGTGGCTCGCTTTGAAAAGTCAAAAATTGGACAAAAATTGAAGTCCTTTTTTCCGCTGCATAAAGATTGCTCCAAAACACGAGTTTCCCTCAATTTTAATTTTAACCATTCAAACGCTATGAATTCCTCATCCCCAAACTTAAGTTTCACTTCCTCACGTAAGAGATCGTATAGGGGCTTCGCAATGATTGAAAACTTGTCAATATATTTTCAAAAATGTTGTGCAATATCGAGAAAGCTCAGTACACCCTTAATGTTTACGGGTACGGGGAAGTCCAAGACAGCTTTAAGGCCTTGCGCTGTTGGGCTAATTCCCTTTTCGGTAATATGAGAACCCAGCAAATCAAACTTTTTAGACAGGAACTCGCACCTCTCAATACGGATCTCCATTTTATTTAATACAAATAATGTGAAAACCTTTTTCGATACCGCCAATTGATGTTCTATAATAGATGTGGCGACCATTATGACGTCCATATAAGCAACAACTTCACCAGAATAGATCAATTCTCTAAGAGATGAATTCACATATTTCTAAAAATCCCCTATAAGAGGCCATGATTTTGTTTTTTACCCTCAATTTATTTGATGTTCGATAAACGAAGCACATTCTGGGTTCACCATTTTTCTTTTTCACGCCTCTCTTGTTCTGTTTGAATCTTTGAATTTATTTTTAAACATTCAGCACTGTCTAAGCTAAATGTATCTATTTTTACAAATAAAGTTTCTTCAGAAGCATTTTAATTACACTCTCCGTCGTCAATCAATTTATAACCAAACTTCCTAAAAGCACCGCGACCAAATACGACTGGCAATTTCATGTATTGTCGTCAACGACCTTCAAACAACTATCTTTACTCTTGTGACCAATGGTCGCTTCTACCTTTGTTATATTTTTAATGCGTTAATTCCAGTGAATAATTAAGTATTTCAATCGATTACCTGAGTTGAATTAGTGTTTACAAATTTTTGTTCTACTTGGCGTCGATCTTGTTGTGGGCAGTCTCAAATAAAGTGGCTACTTAGGCCGCACTTGAAAATGGACCCCCTTTCCCTGGCAGATTTGTCCTCCAGATTGCCGTTCGGTTAATTTTTATCCTCTTTGGTTGCTCTTCGAATAGATTTCTCACCGTTGTTCTAGCTCGGGCAATGCTTCGTCCCAAACAATGCCTTCTCGAATGCTAATAAGAGATCTTAGACCATCTGAAATCTTTGGATTCGCGCTTGTTTAAGCAGAGTGATATCAGGTACACCCCTCAGTTCTTCTGCAATCGGCATTCTATTCGAACTGCTTTCTTAAAATAAGTCTATTGGGCCCTTTATCAAAAATCTTCTTTAATTCCTATAAACGCTCATCTGTTGATTTTTCGATATACTCTGGCCGAGAATGAAGCCACGTTATTGCCTTTCCTTTTAACCTTTTTACAGATAAGCACTTTGGCATACGCGTGATTCACTTCATAAGTACGTTTCAGTAAATTGTATTGTCTTTCCCGGATCTCAGAATTTCCACTTAATCCATCAACTGTAGTGAATGATTCTCCAATTGTTGAGATGTTTACTTTTCGCATACCGGTAAGAACAAGCGATGTCCTTTCTGGAGTATTGTCTCTTCTTTGTTGCTCTAGCACCTGTCTCATTTCAGCTCGTCGTCTCACTTAAGTTTGATATTCTTTAGTCTCTTCTTCCAATATGGTTTTGGTATCGGAACTTTCTAAATTTTCAGAATCAGCTTCCATTTCCTCCAACTGCCACTTAGCTTCTTGCAATTTTCGTACAACCGCTTCACGTTCCGCCCTTGAAGTTCTGAATGCTTCTTCCCACTGGTTTTGGCTGCGCCTTTGACAACATTTCTCAGAGCTTCAATTTCTCGTTTTGCCGCCTGTAATTGTGCGAGAATTATTAATTTTCTTTCCCTATGTCTTCATGTTGTACTTCAATCCTGTCTTCGACTGGTTTTTCAAAACGGTTAACCAGTTCCTCCAATTTTTTGTTGGATCTTCCTCGTAAATTCTGGCTACCAATTCCGCCTTCTTGCCAGTGATGATCAACTTTCTCTGTCGGAGTATATCCTTTAATTCAGCAGCTGTAAAATCCTCAAGTCCCAATGATATTTTGACGTTCATTCACCATTTCACGTTGGTAGGTCACAGAAAACTGTGTAATGCTCAAAATTCAATGAGTATATTGTTCAATATGTGGTGCTATCACTAAGCTTGACCATTTACATATGTATGTATTTATTATACTCTCTCCCTGTTACGGGTTTGACAGTCTTCAAAACCTTTACAAATCTCTACGCATTCCTTAAATTTAAGTGTACCTTAAATTACTATACTACCCCTATCCTTCTTTACATTTAACATCAAGGGGAAACGGAAGCCCTACCCTAAAATAACTTTCCCCTTCTATACCCTAACATCCATCTCTTCTTCATACTGCCACTTTATATTAAAGTTTGTGCTGACCTTGAACACAAGTAAACTCCTCCTCACTTTATACCTTTTGACATGAGCAGAACACAACCCACAACTTTAACCAACTTTCTTCTCATATTTTTACATTATCAGTAACACAAAAACTCCTATTTTCTTCCTCACTCTTTCTCTTATTTATTTGTATTGAACTAAAGCGAAAAACACATAATCTCCTCATTCCATTACGTCCAAAATACAAATCAGGCGATTACCTACTCTCATTCCTTCACTCACATATCCTCCTTATCGCTTCTAAACTGATTTACAAAACAGGCGCTTACCTACTTACATTCCTTCTTTAGCCACCACTTTTCCTAACCTCCTAATCTATCACCCTGTCGCGTTTCACACAACTATACACTTTGCTCTGCTTTTCACTTTTTTTCCACTTTCGCCTCTCTGTTTCTTCCATCCGTCTTTTTCCTATTTGTGGTCCTCTTTTTTCTCCTCCAGACGAATCACCTCCATTTTTCCCTCCTTCTCATTCCACTTCCATATGGTCTCGCCGATTTTTGCCCTCATGTATCTCAGCTTCACTTCTATTCCCATCCCTGTCATTCTCTCCTTCTCTTTCCTTAGCCAATCTTCAATCTCCTTCTCTCTCTCAGTCCAGTCTCCGTCTATCCAGATCTCTGTGTTCTTCAGCTTACCTCTTGCTTCCAAAATCTCATTTGTGTTCTCTGCTGTTTTCAGCTTCAGCATTAGCCCTCCGTCGATTTTTCAGGACTGCTCGACTTTTGCTACCCGCTGTGTATGGGCCGCTAAGCTCCCCAATACGCTCACCACCTCACAGTCCTCTCCACTAACCCCCAGAACTCTCAAATTCCTCCTTCTCTAAATTCTCGCCTTCTTCTCGCCGTTCCACTCTTTCTCCGTCAACGCTTTCGGCGGATTCTTCCAGGTGCTCTCCATCTCCTCCTCCTCCTCCGTCTAACTACTTGCAACCCTCATCTTTCTCTCCATCCTTGTCGCTGACAAATCTCCCTCCTCTTTAGGTTGCACATCCTTCGCCTTCTCCATCCATCCTTCACCTTTGAGATTTAGCTCTTGGATGCTCTGTTGCATTTTCTCCATTTCTTCCAGCAGATTCTCCCTTTCTTTCTTGCTCTCCAGGTTCGCTAGTTCCCTCTCCTTCTCCCGCTCTACTTTAACCAACTCCTACCAAGCCTCCATTTTCTACTTCCTCTTCTCTCCTTCTCCACTCATCACGCTACTTTAATTTCTACTAAGACGCTGTTTTCTCTCCACCTCTTTCTCTCTCTTCCCATCAGCTGAGACTTCTCCCTTCAATCACCACTGTAGTCAGACTACCACCTCCTCCTAGTTGACGCTTTTGCCACGTGTGTCTCTGGCGCTCCTGTTCCTTGGCTCTTCCGGTTCGTCCCCTAACCTCAAACTCCCACTTTTCGGTTTTCACTTTTCCGTTTTTCTACTTCCCTTCAGTATCCACTTCCACAGTTTCACTTTCACCCTTTTATAATCACCTCCTCTCCTTTTATTTCACCTCTCAACGCACCTCCTGCCCTCACAATCCCCTTTATCAAGCAAAAAGTGCCACACCGATCTCACACACTGCCGATCAGTGATTGCACAAATTTGTAATGACCTTGTATATCCTGTTCCTCAGAGGGCTATTTAGCGCTAGGGACTTTTTTGAATAAATGCAAATGCAAAATACAAATAAACGTCCACTTTACTCCATTCCCGAACCTGAAGTTCGACCATTTCCGTATGTGTTTTTACACAACACTTTTCCAAAAGTTAGCCGTTAATAACTTTCCGCGATCGTTTTTACTCATAAATCGTTCGCGCCACACAAGTTTACCCGGCATTCTTCAATCGTTTCACTTTACCGATTTCCAAATATATTCTGCCCTAGAAAAACTCAATTTGTCCGTCAATCGCACATCTGAAAACTTTTACTCCATAATTCACCATACTGCCTGACCGAAGCTTTTTCATAAAAGTTTGTCTTCGTGTAATCAAGTACTATCGTTAACTGAATCAGTGCAAATCGTCCGAAAGTTGACCCTAATCCACATATCTATATATGGTGACGTCTGACCTATGAGTTATTATCTCAACTACAGGGCGTCGATCTTGTTGTGGGCAGTCTCGAAAACAGTTCCCAGTTAGGCCACACCTGAAGATGGACTCCATCTGTAAAAGATGCACGAAATAAATTTAAGATATAATAAAAAAAATTTAGTTTCATAAATGTAGGCATTTTTCAATTCTTGCAAGTTAAAAAAGTGCGCTGATAAACTGCGTTGGGCGCCGCCTTGTGTACATAGTAGTTGACGACAATCACTGCTTATCTGAAACGATAACTTTTGAAACCCTATTTAACCCCGAAATTGTGAAAAAGGAAAATGCACTAGCCTCCTGAGATATTTACCCTGTCCGAATTTCGTGAAGCAAAATTAGTGTCACTAAAACGAAATAACCTAACTTGTTGCATGTTATTATTGCTTCATCTGATTACTGTCAAGAAAAATATTACTGGGAAAATTCTTTAATCAGCAAAAATTATTGCATAAATAGACTATAATTAAAATAAGGAGGTTAAATAATAAAAATAAACTTACTTTTTAGGTACGTAAAGATATTGCGATTTTGATCAAAAACAATAATAATGAATTGGAGAAATAAGCTGATGTGTGACTGTCAAAACAAGACTAGTACCCACCAATGCAAGTATTGCTTTCAAAACCTGCTTTTTAATTATTTACCCTGCTCCAAATTATACAAGTCAACAAGAACTTATTCAAAATCAGTTTTTTAAGTCCACTTTTAAAACACAATTTCAGTAATTTAACTTTCTTCACACGTAGCCTATCTCCTCTCATACAAATCTTATAACTATTAGTTCGAGGGAGTCATAGTGGCTCAGATGGTATCGTGCTTGTCTCATGTTCCAACACTGCAGCCTTGGCAGCCACGATGGCGCGGGTTCGATTCCCGAAGCAGGAAGCGACGCTGGATGTGTTTTCAGAAAGCTTCGCTTCTGTCCCTTGGTATGCTACCCCACAGTTACCCTAAAGTTTATAATTAACCCTATAGTACAGTCGCTAATGACCCTGGCAGTCGATGCGACTATAAACATTTAATTAATAAAAAAAAACTATTAGTTCTGTAGTCGCCGCCTCGCGCGCTATCAGTCATTTCTAAATTTCCATTCAAGAATTGCAGTGGCAGCATTTTTGCTTTCTAAGGGGTGTCGTATTAAATCAAAAGAACTTCTTGTACTGGCGTCGCCTAGTACTGATATTCTCAGTGTTTTCATTATATTAATTTTATTCTGAAAATTATTGGTTTTAAGTAAATGAATTTAAATTTATAAATTTTAGTTTATAGAAAGTTATGATATTTCAGAATTTAATAAGTTATAAATCGAATAATTTGAAAGTCAAGCACTGATAAGTATCCAATTTCCTAGCATTCTTATAATTTAGTCAATAATTTGTAAGGATGATTTTAAGGTCTTACTTAAAGCCATCCTTACTTATATGGCTCAGGGATAAATTAAATAAATCGAAACAAGAATTAAAAGATTCAATTAATCTAGGGCGCCAGCCACTAGCGAAATTTTGAAAGGCAAAAAAAAGTGTATATATATATATATATGTGTGTGTGTGTGTGTTACTGACACATTTCTTCTCAACAGTTAACCTAAAAATATAGCGAAACTGCAGTAAAATCGATTATATTGTTTATTCCACAAAGGGGTTCAGGGAGAGGGTTTATATTACCACGAATAAAAAAAAGTAACCACAAAGAATACCAGAAAGGGATGGAACGCGGAAATCAAAAGAAAAAAATTTTTCTCCTTAATCTTGCCATTTTTACATGTACGTGTTCGATCCCAGTGTTTAATTGAATATACAATAAAATTTGTCGGCCACGTGCAATGGTCACGCAATAACACTATGGTGTACGAAAGTCAAGTACTTTGATGCTTATCTCATCAGGTACTTGACTTAGTCCGTGGCTGATGTTGAAAAACCGGGTTCACCTGATAACAAGTTAACTAAAAAAATATATAAAGAAACCAGGCTTACGCAATATATCATACAGGCATACTACTCTCATCATATCACTTGACTGCATTATCAAATGTGTTCGTAACTGACGATACATATGCGGTGACGTCACCAGTATCGCGTAGTGCCACCCACAATAGGCCTCTCTCGGATGGAGGCCATGTTTCAGTTGGGAGTAGCAATAGGACCGAACCGAGGCGACGACGAGGCAATAGCCCCGGTCAAACGCGAGAACATCGATTTAAATGGTCGGACCAACTCAGGAGGGCTACAAGCTATATCACATATAAGAGGGGGGTCTTCCAAGGAGACTCTCTAAGACCGATACATTTCTGCATCTCACTCTTGCCTTTATCTATTGTGTCCCGAAGCAAAAGCTCTGGATACCTATGTGGCCCGCCGATCAGAAGAGAATATAAGGTCAACCTCATTTTATACATGGACGACCTTAAACTATTTGCTTCCTCGAAAGAGGACCTTAACATCCTTGTGAAGGCGGTAAATAGCTAATGGAGAAACATATACATATCTTGGCATACCGCAAGCAGAAACCCAAAATATGCGTGTGTTAAAAACGGCCCGTAGAAAAAGGTATCGCCAAATTCTCAGCAAAATTTGGGCTTCCGAATTATCTGGAAAGAATAAGATCCAGGCGAGCAATATGCTGGCTGTTCCTGTACTGCTCTACATGTTTGGTGCAGTAAAATTGAATGTCGATGAGTTGAAGCAACTTGACCGAAGCACACGCAAGATGATGACAATCCAGGGAAGTCAGCATCCTAGATCTTCCGTACCTCGAATATACCTCCCTCGAGATAAAGGGGTAGCGGCTTGCTAAGCTTAGAGTGGCTTCATCGAAGAACGGTTCTGGCTACAGCCTGCTCAGTTCTAAATAGCACAGATTCTCTTATCCGACTCGTACATCAACATGAAGTCAATGCTGCGGTGTTTCTATACCGTGCCGCAGAGGAGCTTGGTCTCCCATTTGATTCCAGCGACATTACACATGGCCTAGCATCACTAACACCTTTGGTGCTCAAAACTCGTATACAGGAAGCAGAACATTCTCTTCTACTAAGAGAACATGCTGACAAGCCCCTTCATGGTAAATTCGACGGCATTATACGCAGAGAAGAACTATCGATGGATCTGTCCATGGATCTGTTTCTGGAGGCTGCTGGATTGAGATCAGAGACTGAGGAATTTCTTTTTGCCTGTCAAGACGGCGTTATAGACACCTTAGTTTACCGCGAGCCTACAGCTGTAGGCGATACCAACTGCCGAGCGTGCAAGCAAAAGCCAGAAACACTTAGACATGTTCTCGTTGGATACTCAAAGTATGCATGCCACGGGTACATAGAGACAGACAATGCGGATCTGGAAGTATTATATTACCATCTTATAAACTTTAATGGTGTTGATCTATTGTCCGTCTTGGCATACGCACAGGAAGAACTCGAGTCCGTTGTGGAGAATGATCAGTGTAGGATCTACTGTAATTTCTCATTCTCCACCACTCAACGTATCAGTGCTACAAAGCCTGATATTGCCCTGCAAGATCTGAAGACGAAGATCATTTACGTGATCGAATTCCCGGTACCAGCCGATGGTAATATCAGGGCAAAGGAGGAAGGAAAACGGGCGAAATATCAAACACTTCTTTTCGAGCCGAGCAGGCTATACTAAGGCAACAAATTCCATCTTGTAGTTCTCATAATCGGCTGTCTTGGAGGTATGAAAGATTCATTTCTTAGCCAACTCAACAAGATTCATGCTTGTCAGCGTCAGGCTCATTCCATCGCGAACCGGATGCAAAAGGCTGTTCTTCTGGGAGCACTTCATCTGGTCCATCAACACTGTCCCTCATAATATTCTACAAAATTGGTAGCTCTAAAAAAGTATCCATAGGTGAAACTTTCATCTTCAACGGTGCCGTCTGCCGCGTAAGGTCATCTGCGGCTAGAGACCGGACTCCAAGGAACAGTCTTGTTAAAGTCTCTTGCGTAAATTTCCCGCTCTTGTTTACCTTCTGGGATAGAAGGAGCAGGAGTGAATGACGTACACGTTTCACTGGAGTCGGTATTAGTTGCTTTAATGAACCATGATCGTAGCTTCCGGAGCCTACAACTTCTCACATAAAAAGAGCCTCGGCGGCTCAGTTGGGGTAAAAACCAGGTTTGCCCAATATGTCAAATTAGGCACACTGCTCATATCAGATCACTTGGTTCCATTACAAAAATGCGTCCATGACTGATGATATATACCGGGACATCCCAGTGGAGACTATTAAAAAAAATCCATCTCTAACCAAGAATGCCTTCGAGATATTCGGCTGGAACGATCTCAAGCCTGAGAAAATTATATAATAATACTGAGAATTCTAACCGCCAAATCTGACAAATCGAATTATTTCCTGTTATAAATATTAGATAATCCAGCGTAATATTACTTACCGACTTAACACGATAATTTTCCGAAAGTCTTTCGAATTGGTTGTACGAAAAACAAAAAGAACTATTTAAATCGTTCAAATATGTGTTGTGATTCGAGAAAAGACCTGACGCGCGCAGAAAAATCCAAATTTGATTCAGCTAAAAAATTTTAATAAACTCGGGCCAAAGTTTTTTTTCATGAATCGGTACCTCCATTCTATACTCTCCAATCTTGGGTTTGCAGTCTCAGTTTGTCTTGGCACCTCACACCGCTACGCGTACGTGCCGCTGCGGGCCAGCACGAAAAGAGATGTCCGTACCCAACAGCAATGTAGCATTATTTGCATTAGCGTTAAGCTCATGTATGTTTAGTCCGCAATTTTCATTATAAAAATCAGCGCAAAATTGATCAAAATATATGTATGTATATCTAAAATTTGTAAAATGTGCGTACGTGGCTGTCCCTATAAACGTATTTACTTTAAATACAGAATGAAAGTTTGCTAACCAACAAAAATATTGTTATGTGTTTGTCCCAACACAATTTATTCTTAAGTAAAGAAAATATATTTTTGTGTTATGTCTGTATTACTTTCTGGCAAATGAAATATTTTCTTGATGAAAATATACTTTAGGTACTAAGAATTTACACAGAAAAATGCTAGTTTCTGCGTCTGGTTTTTTCAGGTCTTAATTCGGCCGTTCCCGAGGCATTTTCATGCAATCTTCTTTCATTTTACAACTTAATTTAAGTCCTTTTGGACTAAAAAAAATTCTGCGTCTCAATTAAGGGCTAATATTCGACTCAAAATGAGTCAAACTTTTCTTTTGTGCATTTGTTTGCTCCAATTCCATATTATAGTGTCCCTATTCGTACCTGCAATTGACTTAAACCAAGTAAAATTTACTTAATTCTGAAAAAATGTTGTACTTCGTGTAGTTCGAGTAGTGCTTACATAAGAAGTTGAAGCCTAAAAGTGTCCGTATTGGTACAAAATTTTGTACAAATTCAAAATGATTCTATATCAGTAAATTTATCCGTTAGAATCGGAAATCTATATACGAGAAACAATGTTGTACATAGGGTGGGGGAGGAGATAAAATGATCCACGTTCCACAATATTGTCATAAGGGGTTCATGACATACCAACATACGAGTATGTTCTTGAAAAAAATGTAATCTTTTTCTTGTTGCAGAGTTAAGTTCACAATTCGACAGCTTGCCTAATGGCGACTCGATTCCAGTTGCCCCACATTGCACACCTTCTTATTCTTCTGACAGAGATCATTCTCCTGTCAGGGCTACTTCTCCTATCACGGCTACTCCTCCTATCAGGACTTCTCGTACTGCATCATTACCCGGTAAAATTCATTCAGAAATAAATGAAAAATAGTGGAAAAAATCAGAGAACCTGTTGCCAAGGGTTTTTTTCTGCCTTCCCAAATTCTATCTCATGTTTGTAAATTTAAATTAATTTTTGTACATAAAATCTAAAATTGAAATTTTCCATGTACCTTGCTTATTAATGTTCCCTGAATTGTGTTCAGAAATCTAGTCGGCGCTACAGTCGATTAATCTGGTTATGTACTCCATTTTTTTCTCATCCTTTCACTATGGTACTTATAAAAGAACGATGGAAAAGAAAATGGTGGACGTAGCCGAGTAAATCGACTAGCAGAGCTGCCTGGATTTCCAGTCTCAATATTTGTTTTCAAGCTTTATACCATTTTTGCAGACAAACTTCCCTGATTGTCCTTAATCTTGCGTCACAATTTTGCTACAAGAGGTCCATGATATACCAACATACTAGTATGTACTAAAAAAATGTAATCCTGTATTTCTGTTTCCAGAATTCAGTCCACAGTTCCAGGGTTACCCTAATAGCGCTGCTTTACCTGATACTCCTCGCCCTACTTGTCGACCTTGTCCTTCTGGCATACATCAGTCTTCTGTCAGTCCTGTTTCTCTTGGCAGGCACGGACCCCCACCAATTAGGACTGAGTCTCCACGAGCTAGGTCCAGGTCTCCTGCTAGATTTTCTTATTCTGCATTATTATCCGGTAAAATTCATTCAGAATCATATGAATAATCAAATAAATTAGTCTCAAAATTGTATTATTTGAAGTAAAAAAACACTTTTTCACAGTACAAATAGAGAAACCCTTGTAGATTTCGAAGCTGTAATTGTATATCATATTTTGGCCACAAGGGGTTTATGATACATAATATGTACATTATTTCCCCTGATGTTTTGATATTGGACTACCGGGTTCGCGTGTTATTTCACACAGACTAAAAGAAATAATATGTACTATAACTGCTATTTTAATTTTTGATTTTTGATTTGACAACTAAAAGAGATTGATAGGGGAGACCACCCTACAATAGATAATGATCCTGCAGTAGATAATCAATAATTAAAAGCACAAATACAAGTAAAATAATCAATTTTAATTTGAATATATTGACACCTATCGTGTATTAACTATTAGTTACATTAAATTCATTATTTTACATACATTAGTATTTTAAATTAATTATTATCTACTGTAGGATCATTATCTTCTGAAGGGTGGTCTCCCCTAATTATTATTATCTCTGAAGCGCTATGGTCTTTCGCTAAACCCGAATCTGTTGCTCAAAACGTTTCATCAGGTCAGCGTTTTGAGATACCTTGACACAAAAGTGCCAAAATCTCATATTGTTGCACTGAGAAATCAAAATAACTTCTAAAATAAAGAAAATAGCCTAATTTAGTCAACGTCTTCAAAGTAAATGTGCAAAAATGCATTGAAAATGAATTTTTACTTCAAAAAATGTAGAGCTTTATTTTTTGCAACCTCTATTATGAAAATGCGATTTTTCGTCGTCTGACCTTTTTAAAATAAAACTATTGGCATGTGGAATAACTTTGAGATGCCCTCAGTGAACACCACCATTCAAGAAAAGTCTTTAAAATATTTTTAGTGGTAGTTCTTTCGATGCTTAAAGAGTTAACACGTATATATTCCTTAATGAAAAATTTACATTGTAAAACAACAATAATGCAGAAAACAGTTTTAACAATTAAAGAATGGAAGATTTGGTGTCAGAAATTTAATGTTTGCAACATTAATTAAAATACATTTAGCATGAAAATTTGATCTTCTGGTAGATAAAACATTATTCCATCAAGCAATGATGATAATAATTAAACTTCATTGAAGTCCAAAATCTATTAATGGTCATTAAAACAGATATTCTTACCTGTTTGTCAGATACCTGCGGATGTAGTCCGCACCTAGCAGGATGCCAACGAATAAGAAACTATACCCCATCTATCGCTATTTCTAATAAAAAGAACTTTTACTTCTTACTGAATCCAAATGAAATTTGTATATTCTAAGATATTTATATTTCAAACAAAAAAACACCATCGTCGGTCATGTCCCAACATGCGGGGCAAGACCATCGAAATGCAACTTGTTAGAAATAATTAAGTTATCAAATCCTTGTTTCATTCACATAATTAATTCGCATGGAAATATTATAGAGAATATCCTAGGACTTTAAATAAAGAAAAAAGGATCAATTCCACTTTCTAACTTTTTATAGAGTAATAAATGCGAACCCTTCGGTCTTGCCTCGTTCTACCCTACCGCCTTTTTAGTTAATCGTGAAAATTAGATATCATACTGGTTAATAAAACTAACATCGAAAAATAATACGAGTGTGTACTTTAAAGAAAATTAATCCTCTATTTCTATTTGCAGGATTAGGCTCCGAGTTTGACTTTTACCCTAATGGCGGAACTATTCCTGGGGACGAACATCTTTTGGCTCCCGGCAGACCTCATTCTCCTGCCAGGCCTCTTCCTCCTTCAGAGCCTCCTTCTGATGTATTACAATTTATTCAACTTATTCCTCTCACGAATCCGAACCAGCGATTCGAATTTCGAAAATTCGTTTTTCCTACTAATGGAACAATTCGGAGGAAATTAGGACCAACTCAATTCGAACCTTTTCCTGACCAAGAATTTACTGTTCTATCAACATTCAATGGTGACGTTTTTGCACTGTTAGAAGACAATACTGGTATTCTTCGTGGAATGTATAATATAGGTAGAAGTCGGTCAAAAATAAACATGATAACCAAGAAGGTTCGGGCAATGAAAACAGAAGAAATGAAAGAATGTCCAGTTGGCCGCCAAATCAAGAAGAAATATTTTAAAGTAGTGTACGCGTGAACCAGCATCCTTTACGTCCACATCATTGATTTATTTCAAAAAAATTTTAAGCAAAAATATACAATTGTTTCTAATCCGAAATCAGATCAAAATGACACGTGTAACTCGTAATTTCATTAAAAAGTCGATGTATTATGGTTCTCAAGGCCTTCAAATCGCCAGTCTTCTTTCTCACAAACGGATAAAAAGTAGTTTCGTATTCAATTTTTTCGTGATAGCATGAGGAAAATCATTATAAAAATACTATTATAGGGAAAAAATAATAGAAATGTTAATATACACAGACCAATCGTTTTAGGATAATCACGGTTTTGAAAGTCTTCTTTCATGACATTAATGTGGCATTTTTAAAGTCAATATAAGGTGGCTGAACCTGATTTATAAAACAATTATCCACAGAAGGAATTTATGATGAAATAAATCAAGTTTTTTCTACTGAATCGATCAAAAATTGTACGGAAATGTCACTTATTTATCAACTTTACTCATCCAATAACAATTGATGATTATTTATACAAATTTAATTAACAAATGCTTGCTCTGGCTTTTTTTGACGTACAAAATTGGGTATTCCAAATAATGAAGTGTAAATAACTAATGTCTAAAACTTTAGGGAGCTTGCATGATCAGCAACCATATTTGTTGTTAACGGAAATGTTTCAAAGAAATTGTTATCATCTTAGAAAAAAAGAGTTATTCGGCAATGAGGAAAGAGAAATCATAGAAATGCGCGAAATGTTCTTGTCGATTTTCACAAGAATTAAATGTAAAAAATCAAATTTCAGAGAAATGTTTGGCTCTACTAAACTCCACAGCTGCCTAGATTTGACTTTTCTCAATTTAAAACTCAATTCACTGCATCTTGCCTAACATGGCATAATCTAAATATTTACTGCAAAATTAATCTGACCTAATGTCAAATTGTCTTGACTTAACTGTATGCAAACCTACATTAAACGTAACCCTCACAGACTTTTGGATTTTTTCGAATAAATTTTCGACAGACCGAATCCGTTTTCAATCATGCAGATTCTACCCTTCAAAGTCGCAGAACCTCCCAGCAACTAAATACGTTGTTTTTTTTTATAGAAGGCCAAATTCAAAACATATAAGTTTGGGTTTTTTACAAGTGTTCTGTTATGGGACGTATCGAGTCGGTCGTAAAGATTGAGTCCCTGGTCCACAATAGGGGTAAAAAATATGTTAAAAAAAGTCGCCTTATTTTAATTCTTTCTCTGTCTGTCTGTCTCTCTCTCTCTCCTTTTCTCCCTATCTGTCTTTAGCTAGTACCTTTTCCGAAAATGTGCCAAATTCTGAGAGTTTTCCTGTCTAAACTGAACGTTAGTATATGGCGTGACCTAATACACGACACATCGTGATATTCAGTTTCTGTTGATTTTTTTCAATTTTTGTAAAATAAAAGTGAAATTTAAGTTTTCAAAGTGTCTTTTTGATAATAATTAAAATAATTTTGTTAACTATGTTTTGCAACATTTACATTGTGATTTAAACAATTGTTATAATTTTTAAATAGTGTTTCCCAAGTGTACAAAGTTAACCTTTTTCTAAAAAATAAAAGAAGATTATATTTTTTTTTTAATTTGCGAAATTGATTGTTTCTTGTGGGGAAAATGGATTTTATTGAAATAGACAGAAATTGGGGTAATGGGATTGATGTGATGGGAGGACCTGTGAAAAATATCAATGAATTTTACTTAATTAGTAAAAAATTAAGGCCAACAATTTTACAACAAGACTTTATGATCAAATGCAAAATTCATGGAGTTTTTCCTAAAAACATTTTTGAAATCAATAAAAAGGTTAGCTTTGAGTTCAAAAATAAAAAGAATAACGAGAAAATAGATATAAATACTTGCCATTCACAGATACATTCTTGGAATGTTAAGATAGAACAAATTATTGAGAAATTAAATCAACAAGTTCCCTCTTTTATTATCAAGGAATTTTTTTTGAAAGGGAAACAAAACTGAATAAAAATGCCCTTAAAGATAATAGAAAACATGATCGCAAATTTTCAAGCATTCTTAAAGAGCAAGGAGCTGTACAAAAATTGCATTTAAACATTTAATTATTCCACACAGAATTATTGACATTTTGAGATTAACCGATGGTTTTAGCAACAAATTTGGGGGCAAAAACTATATTCAATTACTTGAAATCATAAAAGACATTGAATCCAATATTTAAAAAAATACCTGAGAATAAAATTGATGAATTTAGATCACTGTTTATGGGTTTATCTAATGACTTTTTGAACAATGATAATCCAAAAACTTGGTTAGAAAAGGAATTGAATGAGGGTTTAATTGGAGCAAAAATTGTCTTAAAAAATCATCCAGAATTAATGATCACAAAATCAGCTAAAGGAAGTATTACAGTAGCGATTGGTAGGGATGTTTATATTCAAAAAATGTTGCATACTTTTAATGATGAAGATAGTTTTCAATTGATTCCGAGTAATCCCAACAAAATACTACAAAAAGGGACTTTTAAAATTTCAAACAGAATGAGAACTAATAAATAGTTAGGTAATAATATTGAAAGATGTGATATTGATACAACGATTACTAATCTCTCCTTAGCCTACAGCCTTGTTAAAGCTCACAAAGCTGTCTACCGTCTACGAGTAGTTATTTCAACAATAGGTTCTCCAACTAGAAAAATGGAAGATTTATTGAGTCAAATTATTAAAAAATCAACAGAAATCTCAAAAACACCAATAAAAAATAGTCATGCTTTCTTAAAACTAATTGACAATGTAATAATACCTTTGGATCACATATTTCTCTCTTTTGATGTAATAGCTACGTTTCCAAATATCCCTTACGAAAGAGTTGAAATTGCCATACAAAAACCTTTGGATTTGATTAAAATTAATACCAAAATTCCGAAAAAAAAAACAATTTCTTGATGCTATAAAATATGTTTTTCATTCAGTATATTTCAAATTGATTAATAATTTTTATAAACAAAAGTTTGGAACTCCATAGGATCAGTTTTGTCTCCTATTTTAGCTGAAATTGTTATGGATGATTTAGAGACTGAAGTTTTCCAAAAAATTGATTTTAATATTGATTTTTATGCAAGATATGTTAATGATTTCGTACTTAGTGTACATAAAAATAATGTTTCTTGATATGACTTTAATTAGAAGCCATGAGAGACCTATTGAAATTTAAGAATTTTAAATTAGATTAAAATCAAATTCAAAATCCCATTTAACGTCCAATAATCAAGTTAATGTATAGAATTCCTGAAAACAAAACAGGAATTCAACGATCAAATTTGGACAAACACAACAAAATGCTCCTATTGCAATTCCTAAAAACAAAAAAATTTGTTTCTTTGCACAAAAATAAAAAAGAGGAAAGACCTATTATCACTGACTGGCATAAGAAAACTATTTGTTCAGGAAGATCACTTAGTTTTCTCTTAAATCACTCTATTCAAAATAAGATAGGAATTAATAAAAATTAGATTGATAGAGTCCTTAAATTATCACATCCAGTTTTCCATGAAAAAAAATGTAACTATGTTAACAAATTCTTTTTCTAAACCATTATCCTTTTGATTTCATTGAAAAACATGTGCATAACAAAATAAATTATTAATTATTAATTATTAATTAGGCATAAAGTTACACATGGGCATGACTTTAATTTGAATGATATTAAAATTCTTTATCATGGAAAAAATCAGATAAAGAGAGAATTCGTGGAGATGTTGTTTATAAAGAGAAAAGGTAACAAGGCTATTAATTTAAAAAGGGACCTCTCAAGATATAACAAAGTATGGGATAGAGTAATTAATTGGTTAAAGTAATTTTCTTTGACTTGATAATAGAAAGAATTCTTTTTTATTAAACAATCAATTTCTCAATAAATATATTTTATTACATTAGACTTAATCAATTTTTAATTAATACTGATTTAAATATTTTATTTACAGGTATATTATTTTTTTTCAGACCTTTAGTTGTTGTTTCCTATCAATAATCCCTGATGAAGAGATCTAAATTGGCCTTGAAATATGTTGTTTTCCCCAGTAGAATAAAAAGGACGGAGAAAGGAAAAAGTGAGAGGTTGGTTTTTGGTTGACTTTTTCCCTTTTTCTCCCTCTTTTTTCATTGTGTTATTCTTGTCTCTAATGAGCCGAAAAGTGAGATTGTTTGGAGATCTATTTTTTTAATTATGAATCTTTTTCTTGCTTATTTTGCACAAATTATTCATGATAACATAAATTTCTTTTCAATCTTAATTAAAATTTTTTTAAATAGAGACCCTGAACTCATGATTTATTCCAATCTGCAGGGTTTGCTTATGAATTTTGGATTGTTTTCTTTTCCTAATTGCAAAATTTAATAATCTAAACAGATTGGTTTCAGAATCACCCACAAACTTTTTATAGTTTCAAATATGAATTCGATTGAAAACTATAGAAGTTTAAAGAATAATGTTTTTTTAAATATACGTAAAAATTCAAATTCGACATGAAGTGTAGAATATGGCTCATTTGAAATAGATTCGATCAATAAAAAAAATAAAATGAACGGAAATTTTCAAAATTTAGGTTTGTCAAATAATGAAAGCGAACGTTGGTAATTGCTTGTCTTATCTAACGAAATAGTAATTTTTCAACATTTAACTAATATATTGGTAGAAAATCATAAATTTATTTCACTGTTGTATTTTATTGAATTTCTTGATAAAGTAAAGTAAAATAGATTAAGTGTGTAAATGTTTCTAATTATTTCATTTTGAAGCAACCCATGTAAATACGTTACGTTGATGGAGGTGACGTATATTTACAAGTTTCGCAATCCTGCCTTCAATCATTGTTTCAATAAAGTCGAAAATGTTACACACAATCGCGTTCTTTTATTAAACTTTTATATTTTTAATATTCTTGATTTCTATAGTCTTTTTTTTAATAATTATATACAGCCCTTAATCAATCTACACATTATTGAAAAAATCTTCGAAGATTTTTTTAATAGGGATATTTGTGACGCGCCACGAGGAAAGGGACCTTAGGGCTGAAAAATCGATTTTCAGGATTTTGATGCTATAGATAGTTTTTGATTCGCGCTTTTATATTAAAGAAGAATTAAATTTCTATCTGCAAAACTGGAATTTCTATTTTCCGCCACATGTTTCCGTACTACATCCGTGTGACACGAGAGCTGCGTGCTTATCTCTCTAAGATCGTGCACACTACACAGGCATGTTTGAATGCTCATATTAAACGAGTAATAAATTTGGCTGATTTTTCACTTATTCGGAAAATAAAATGGTAATAAATGGAGACTCAAGAGGGTCATTCACCTTTTGTCGGTCTTCTTGACTAAGTAATATCATTTATTTGAAATTTATTTTGCACAATACATATTCCTCGCAGACATTACTATTTCAATCATATTGTAATAACATTACAAACATGTTTACAATAAAATTAATAAATAACATTTTAGTACAGATATGAACATAATTATACATTTAAAAAATGCATTACCAAGCAATGCATTATTATTTACATTTTATTTCAAGTGTACTTTCATTTACATCGCATTTTTTCAATTATCTACGCGTTTTTTTTATTTGGGTACTTATGGCCTCGGAATGACCAAATCTTGATTGGACTCTCTAGAAATCAGAAGACAAATTTGTTCGCACAAATATCAGACTCTTTCAGGAGTAAACCCACTGACTAATAGTTCCTTTAACGGATAAATTTTTGTTTTCACGAGACTGATTTTCTTATGAACAATAATTTCATCCTGAGAATTGGCAAATTTTTTTGCTCTAATTTGACCATCCTCATAGAACTGGACCTGGTGATATTTCGTTATTGCCGCGATGGGTTTAAAGTATTCTTTCGAAGAATTGTCCCATTCAGCCCAAAAAATATAGCAGTTTTTTGTTGTCAGATCAAGGCTGGGAATACCTACATCAAAACCATTTGTGGATGAGATATTCAAGACTTCAGTGAAATCTTCCTGACAGCACACGATCGATTTGGGATATTTGGATTTCAAAATTCCAAAATTTCAGTCACGTGAAAACTTCGTGTGTCCAGTCAATACAATATTTAAACAGATCTTCTTCTTGTTCCCATTCATTATACGCCACAAAAGATAATGAACAACTGCATTGTTTTTCTTTTGTCTAACACAGTTGTCAGAAAAGAGAAGGATATCATCCGCTTCGAAGTGTTTAGATAATAATCAAGCATGCTAATGACTAAATTAGCGAATTTCTCAGCATTTCTTCTTCATCAATGAGAAAATTTGTTTGAATATGATTAGACTCATTATTGATTCCAAAAATTCCGCATTTTCGCTTAGCTTTAAAATGAGAGAAACCGATTTGCTGAGGACTGGATGGATATGAAAAGTTTTGGGCGTAATCAAAAGATAACACTCACGGTGTGCCTGAACCAACTTTAAATGCAAGGTCATAGCACATCCAATTTTTTTTGGATTCGATTTAGGGGCTCAAAAATAGTGTGAAAAAAATTTGGAGCCAAATCCCCCGAGCCGTATGGTGAATATGGTCGTTTTAAAATCCGAATGGACAGATTCCATAGCTTGTTCACTGTAAAATCCAAGGCTTTTTTCAACTTTACAACAAAAATCAGGGAGATGAAAAAAACCGCGTGAACTTTAGGTGTAATTGAAATTTCCAAATCACAGTAACTTCGCTGAAACTCAGATATACAATCTACGTATTTTGGGTTTAATGTTGAAAAAAAAACAAGAATCAACGACGGATTGCAAAGCCCTAAAGCACCTTACATATTTAATCAACCAATGCTACATATTCCGTGCAATAAGTCGATTTTTCCTAACAGCATTTTGCAAGAATTACCTGCGAACGCTGGACTCCCATGTACAAAACTCGCGAGTAACATTACACATCCTAGCCCATTGGAGACTCTCATCTTCGAATTCCGTCAGCATGTGTTTATACATTTTGTTCACAACTCCGAGCATCAGATGTAGTTCTGGTGGTGGAATTATTTCTAATATTTCTGTGTTAGCATTTTCTGAGAAACTTATAGGAGTATTTGTACAATGTTTATATACTTCTTCGCAGATGATATTTTACTTCCACTGTCTTGCCACGCAAAAAAATTTTACTTACAACTTCCAACAGTTCTGTATTCCCCACACGCGTCTAATTAATCTTTTGATGCAGTACACCATGTGCAAGGAAAACTGCTTGCGTTTGTCATGATGCCCGTTAATACGTTGGCAAGTTTTAAATCAGTTGCTATTGTCCCTTTTAAACCCTTCAATTTCAAGAGTGACCACATCAATAAAACGTTTTCATATTTCTCTTATGTGTATGCCACTATCCCAAGCAGTAGTAATTTCTTGACGCCAGAATCCTTAAACGTTTTTGCGACAACGCCTTCAGTATACTTCTGTCGACCTTCTATATTTGCAAGTTCTGATTCATCCAAAGATTGCATCGAAAGACAAACTTTCAAAAAATCTCCGCCACTATGTATTCCGAATGTCAAATGCATTTCATCAACTTCCCTTTTTTCTCCAACAAACTGAAATAATCCTTTTACATAATTGCAAAACACTACAGTTTCTGCAGTAGTTGCAGTATCGTTATTTTTAATGTTCATCAAATTACACTCGTTCATACTGAATTTCAAATCAAGAGAATGATTCACAGTTTATAATTTTTGTATTAGATCTGGTTGAAATAATTTTCTGTCATTTGTAGCGACACGAAGAGCTGCTGTTATACCATGTACTTTATTCGTTGAAAGCCCATAACTTGTTCCAATTTTTAAAACATCTTCAGTAGAAACACGCTTCCGTTTTTGCTTTCTGATTGCTGTTCAGTCAAAGAAATTTTCAAAGGATTTCCATCCTTCTGAGATAAAGCGATTACAGTATTTCTCTCTGATTAATGTTCTTCAATGTTTCTCGCTTTTTCATTTGAAATCACTGTAATCAAATGACACACCAAGTGTTCTTCTTCTTTTATGGGTATACCGTTTATAATATGATATTTTAAATTTTCGCAATGCTTCAGTGTACAAAAAAATGTGATCCCTGTTCTGGATATGTTTACATTAGGTAAGAGACTCCATCAATGTTTACATTCACGGGTTGTTGTATGTTGTTGTTGTGTTAACACAGGAATGTATGATGATTGGTATATTTTAAGACGTACTTCAAAGACTTTATTATATTTTAGGAATTTATTATATTTTTTATTTAGATTTATTTTAAAAAGTTGAAATTTCAATGTCTTAAGATTCTTTTTTTAATTTTATAATGTTTTTCATCAATAAAGTGCACTGCCAGTGACTTAGAGTTTGCATTTTTACCCTTTTCCCGCCATGAATTATAGTGTTCCCGTTGGCTTCGAGCCGCATCCAAATGGTTGATTGCGTTTTTGATTGCAGAAGCTTGTTCTTCCATCAATGCACTAGCTAATCTGTTCAAAGCTTGATGATTTTGACGACAAAACGTCACATAAATCACTTGTTGGTTTCATCGTTATTATAAGAGAACAATACTTATTCGAAATATCGCTAAAAGTGCTTCTTATTATTTTTCTTATCTTGAATTCGGTATCGCTGGCTAACTCTCTGAACTTGCGGCACAAAGACATTTTCATGTAACAAGATGGTAGCTTTACGACTTTATAATATTTTCGAAATTTTTGCATACGCCATGGAAGTGGGATGGCCACTCGTTTCGCATACGAATTATTAAATTGAACAACATTGTCTATATCATTTTGGGTAATAACGTTAACTCTCGTAGGCATTTTGTTATTCAATTTGTGCTCGCGTCCGGCAGCGCCATTCTGATCATAGTGATTTATTCGATTTTTGTAGAGCAATGCTTCAATGTTATGGGCAAAAAAGTATATATTTCGGCAAAAGGGCAAGCTCGAAAATTAAGAGTGCATTTGGAGACGAGTTCTCTTTTCTACCTTCAAAAATTTAAGATTCGTCTTGGCGTTCAATTTTAAGTACTCGTCCTTCAATTCGGGGATACGTCTATATAATTCGGTGTGCCCCAAAATTACAAGGTTTTGTTCGTCTTTCGACAATTCCATGAAATTGAGTTTGTAACAATCATTTTAGTTAGGTTTGTAATTTGCTAAGAACTAAATTTACAGGCTCTCTTCGAATCACATGATACAGCATTATTTATACTAAAAAGTACTTGGAATTTAGCTATAAAACAATTTATAAAATAAGTTCCAATCATTTGACAGATACAAAGAGTTCATTCATCTCAACAAATTAATTATAATACCTTTGTTGCATGGCAACATTCTTTAGAATTTTCTTATTGTATTCTTTTTCAGAACAAAGTGAAGCGCTCTCAGAGTAGAATTTCTCCAATTCAAGCTCATCGTCCAAATCTTCTTCTGCTTTCTCAATAGAATTTTCAACTTCATGCTAAATGTAAACACAATAATATCACAACTACGATTGCAAAATTATAAATATAAATCACAATAAAATCATAATAACGATTGCATAATGGGAATACATAATTGTTTTAATTAAAAAGATAGTCGGGAATAAAATTATTGTAAATTGTCTTTCGAGTATTATGCGCGTTAGGTAATATGCGATTTATATTCATATTCATATTCTGCATATATTATCTCAGTGTGCTCTAATTAAATCATTATTAAATTTTTATTATGTTCCATTATAAGAAAAACCTTTTGCAATTTTTTGCTCTGCGAGATTGTTTTCTCTTAATTAAGTTTGATAATCGAATTGATGATACTTCAAACATAGAGAAACAAACATTTTCTTAATTTTTTGAAAAAATTGATTTATCACGTTTTATTCGCTTACTCCTCATTTATCCTCACTTGGAACTGGGAATTTTAGAAAATAGTTATCGCTTTTATTTTAGGACAAGGAGTTTCCATAAAGAAATATAATTTCACTTGGAACAGAGAATTTTTGACATGGAACGGGAATTTCGTAAAAGAAATATAATTCTGATTTAGAAGAAAGAAATTTAAAAGAATCCCTGTTCCAAGACAGAATTCAAAGAAGAAATATAGCTGAATTATAATAGAAAATTTTGTTACATTGTTCGTTGCGAATTCTTGTTCCTCTAATTAAAAATTCAACTACTTCGTTAAAAGTTAAACTCTTTTATTAAAAATTATTTTTTTGGTTGAAGATTCATCATTTTAATTGAAAATTCATCTCTGGTTGAAAATATAACTACTTTGTAAAAATCAATTGTTTTGACTTAGAGTTTAACTATTCCAGTAGAAAATTTAACTATTTTCCTGAAAATCTATTTTTGTTTGTTAAGAATTAGATTTTCAACCGAAAATTTAACCATTCTATTTTTGGTTGAAAATGTATCTTTTTTAGGTGAAAATTGAAATATTTGGTTGAAAATTTATATTTTTTATTTAGAAATTAAACTAGTTGTTTGAAAGCTTATGTACTTTGTGAAAAATTCGCCTTTTTTGTAGAAAATTAATCTTTATTGTTGAGAAGTCATCTTTTTGGTATAAAATTCAACTATTCCAGTTGAAGATTCATCATTTTGATTGGAAATTCATCAGTTTGGTCAAAAATAAATTCCTTCAACTGAAAATTTTAATGTTCATTTCAGGTTGAAAATTGATCTTCTCTTGTTTAAAATACAACAATTTGGATGAAAATTTGTCTTTCTCAATTGAAAATTCAACTATTTCGTTGAAAATCCGCATATTTTGTTAAAAATCGATTTTTTGGCAGAAAATTATATTTTTCTTTGCTAGTTAATATTCTTCTTTAAAAATTCTTCTTCTCGGCTAAAAATTCAAGTATTCGAGTTAAACATTTATAATTTTAGTTGAGAATTCATCTTTTAGGTTGGAAATAACATTACTTTGTTGAAAGTTAAACTCTTTATTAAAAATTAATTTTTTTTTATATTCCATAACTTTAGTTAAAAAATTATCTCTTTGGTTGAACATTCATCTTTTGACTAAAAATTCAATTATTCAATTTTTGGATGAAAAATGATCTTTTTTAGTTGAAAATTCATCTTTTTTGTAGAAATTAATCCTCTTGGTTGAAAATGCATTCTTTTGGTCAAAAATTCAATTATTCTAGTTAAAGATTCCTCATTTTAGTTGAAAATTCATATATTATAGTTTCAGTTGAAAATTCATCTATTTCGTTGAATATTAATTTTTTGAACTTGAATTTTAATTATTTAAGTTTTGATTGACAATTTATTTTTTTTAGTAAAAGTTTTTTTTAAATTCAACTATTCCAGTTGAAGATTCATCATTTTAGTTGACCAGGAGGACATCCATATTGAAGTGGTGGGGATTGAATTTTCAACCCCAACGCCTGGGCGGGTATTTTCAAAAACTTGTAACTCACTTTTTAATTAAAAGAATAAATATTTGTATGAAGGTTGCGGAAAGTGTTTACGCCTTTTCATACTATTTTATAATTAGAAAAATTGTTTAATTATTTGTTTAAATTAATTAATTCTTTTTAAAACTTTTTTCGCCATTTTAGTGTCTTCGATTTTTTTAAATAATGTTAGAAAAAAGTCTGAGTTTTTTATTATGAAAAATGTGAGGTAAATTAAACCATTAGTGAAATTCATTAACCATGAATTGCAGGATTAAAAAATTGAACTTAAGTTTTTAAAAAATCAGAAATTAAAGTTTAAAACGAAAATAGATATATTCTTCACAAAAAAGGCTTTATCTAACGCGTACCTATATCCTTGAACGAATTTTACTTACGTAAAATTCTTGTCTGAAAAATATTTATACAGGTGAGATTTCAATCTTATACGAGTTTTTCAAGGTAAAATAATATTATACATATGCCTAATAAATGACGTATCTTTAAAAGATAAAAAAGCAAGGTATCAACTACAGTACTTTATTTTGTAACATTGAAATAATTGTATTTTTTAAAGTATCCAGAATAATAAACATTTTTAATACATGTTTTCACTTTTTCTTATTTGTATAATATTCATTAGTTTATTAACTCAGCAAGAAATATATGATATTACACAGGAAAGGGTGCCAGCAGTTCCCTTTAATTATTGTTCTATTCATATTTTTGAAAATTTTCAAATACGACTTGAATAATAATGGAAATTCAATTAGTTAAATTGGAAGGATTCTGAAGTTTCACATTTAAGTTTTTATCTGTATCTAAACAAGCTTTACAAGAATTTCCAGATCTGTAGATAAGAAACCATTCTTTCTTAGATAAATTTTCTTCGTTTGATGAATCGTTTCTTTTTTAAATATTCCTAAATTTATTCAATATTCTTGTGCACTTTGAAATCCTTTAAATGATTTTAAATAATCTTGATTTCTTTGGAAATATTTCGATCTAACTGATCTGATTAATTATTATTTTTTCTTAGTTAAGTTCACTCGCATTCTTCTAAATTCCCATGACTTCATCTGAATTAGGTTCACTTCAGTTTAGGTCTACTACATTTAATGGCGGTTTTGGTAATTTTTCGGTGGAACTCGAACATGTGGCGAATGAGCAGTTTTCCCCTACTTGGGCAGGCCTGAGCTAGCCGACCTCTAAGAGCCGCGAGTTCCACGACCCAAACGATATTACTTAAGGCGCTCCTTCAAGCTGTCCTTTCGAATACTGGTCGCATTGCCTTGAGCTCCAGGCAGAGAGAAGACCAACATCAACTCCTTGTGCGGCAGCAACGTCGTTTGGAGATCTCGCCTAGGAGGACGCTAAGAATCCGGCGCAATATTCAAGTCGAATGTTTTAGGGCTCGGAAAACGCTCTTCCCGGCACCCGCCAATTTGGATCGCTCCACCTTGCTGGCGCTGAATCTCACCACCTACACGTGCTGTTTCGAACTCACCAGTTCCAGGCGATGAAAGCCTGGTTACACCTCAAACCCGGAGGGAGATGAAGCCGTACCGCGAACATCTGTTGGTCACCTAGAAGCTCAGAGACCGGCATGGGTTCCACTATGTGATCCGCCGCGCCATCGCTGATGCTAGCCAAGATTCGGTCTTTGGTTTAATAGGGCTGCCCTAACATCATCGTTTACGAAGCCCAATTTCAGGAATTTCTCTTCCTCTATACAGTACTACGGATTCACTATTCTCTACGCACATTTAGGAGGAAGACTAATTGTGAGAAGACGTCGATCAATCCTACTGAAAGATATGCGGCTAGAGAGAAGTCCTATGAAATGTTGCACAATCTTCTCAAAAATTTACTGAAATTCGTTGTTGATTATTTGAAGAAAAAATTAAAAGCCTTTTAATATTAAAATTAAATGAAAATAAAAATGTATTCCTTACACGAGACGTTTTGAATTCGAAAAAATAACCGTATAGAGTCCTGCAATAACAAAAGAAAACAGGTGGTGAAGAAAAGCAGTGCTTCTGAAAAGTCTATTAAAGCCATGTTAACATTAATTGGGCCTTGAAATTTGGAAATAGATCATAAGGCCCTACAAGGTTTCTCTAATGAGCAAGTATTTCAGAACGACACATTATGGACATTATTTGACAGAGTTTGTATTTGTATCAGTACAGAACGAATTAAAGAAGAAGGATACTGTAACTATTTACAATTCAATCGAGAACGAAAAATATGCTACAAAATGTGGTGAAAGAATATTTGAATGTAATATTATTTTGCTGCACTTGTGCTCAATCGATATCTATGCTATTTCCCTGCAGCTAATTCAGTTGATCGTTTTATTTATAACTTGAAATTATGTCTTTATTTCGCCTTATTTTACTTATATTAACATTGCTATATATTTTTTACAGACATATTTTCATTCAGGCTATATTGAATTGTAGACTTAAAAGCGGAAATTTTGTGTGATAAGCGCCGGACTAAAAAGTACCTATTTCATGCTTATACCATGAAGCCCTTTCGGCGCTTACCAAACATTAATTTGTCATTACCAAAGCCATTACCCTTTCGGGGTTGCTGGTCAATCTCTCTATTAGTATCCAAAGTCTTTTGTTTCAGGCGTCTTGGCATACTTCTTTAGCTTCCTTCACGTCCATGCATTTCCTCATGCAAGCTCTTGTGCTTCTATAAGCTCTTATGTCTCTTAGAATTAGGTTCTCAATCACACATTCTAAACATTCTTTCTGCGGTTTTCCTCTGGGCATGCTGCCATTCACTTAATGTTGATACACTTGGCTATAAATATAGAATAATATATTGTTCTTTTAGCTTCAACTGATATATTTTTACTTCTGATAATGGATCCTGCTCTACCAATAACCTTCTTACCCTCGTTTAGGACAATGTAGCATATTGTTTTCTCACCCTTTCCTTCAAACGTTAGCCACGGCCTTGAATTGTTTATTCAATACTGAAAAGATTTCGATTGAAACCTCATTCTTATTTTGGGCAATTTCAATAAATGAATACTTCTTTTCTTGCGCAAAGATGTTTGAAATTCTTGAAAGTTCAATTTTTCGAAGGAAAATTAATTTTAAAAAACTTGTTTTCAAATAGACTGAGCATTATTTTTTCGTTTTAGTTTTGAAACAGTCTTAACATATTCAGTGGTGGACTGAGCGCTTAGGGGCTCGGATAAAAAGAGGTTCTCAATACACGAACACTATTCGTCAAAACATAATTTAAAAAGTAGTTTCATAATTTTTCTGCTATTATTCAATCAAATTCCATGTTTAGTTTATTTTCAACTAGATATAACCAAATATAACCAAGATATAACCAAGTACCCTAAGAAGCACTACACTATAAGGGCGCGGGTCCCGTGTGGGGTTGCTGGTCCCCCATCGGGCGCCTCCCCAGGTTGCAGATAGGGGAATGCCTCCCAGATATGGGTGGTGCCGGAGAAATCAAATACCCGGGGCGGACAAAAACCAGCTAGGGGAAGGAACCCCGAATTACAAACCAATTATGAGCAGGCTTCTTGAAAACAAGATACCCCAAGAGAGCTCCAATCTCTCCATCGGTTTCGATCGGGTGAAAGCCCCGGTGGCCGATGTCGGTTCCAAGGATTTTGGGGGGAACCAAAGACGCTTGGCTGAGGAGGATAGCGTGGAAGACAACAGGGATGCAAAAAATGATTCTACCCTGGAAGGCTTTCTAAGAAAACTTACAGAAGTCTTCGATTACATGCAAGTATATATCAGTATGAGGCCAAATCTAGACCTGAAAATTAGAGCTGGAGTAGAAAAAGCGCGTAACGCTCTGCGCGAATTGAGAGTAGTCCAGAATAGGTCTTGTTCAGAATCATCACATCTTGATGAGAAAACGAATGTTCAGGAAAATATATACCTGAACACACCAAAAGGTCAACGCAGCAAGAAGAGGACAGCTGATGGCACGCCTAGTCCTGGTGAAGGCTCGTCATTGCGTCCAGCGAAGAAGATTGAACGTGCGGGTTAAACCTGACGAAATGGAGGTGACTGTTAAAATTATAAGGGAGACTAAGACAGGAGATGTCCTGGTTGAAGTGGGGGCAAGTACGGACGCCAAAGCTAAATTTAGCGAGGCTTTGACGGCTGCTGTTGGCGACAGCGGGCAGGTGCGTCAACTTGTACCTAGAGCCAGGCTGGATGTAAGAGATTTGGACACTGCAACCGACGAGCAAGAGGTTAGGGAGGCTTTTGATAAGTTTCTAGGGTCTGAAAAAGTGGGGAGAGTTGAAAATCAATCTCTCGAACCCGAGCAGATGGGAAACCAGGATGGCTTTCATTGAATGCGATGAAACCTCTGCCAGGAAACTGGAAGAGGCAGGGCACATCCGAATTGGGTGGGTTAGCTGCCGAGTTAGGCGCAGGACTATAGTTACGCGGTGCTTCCGGTGTCATGGCTTTGGCCATATAGCGGTTTCCTGCAAGGAGAAGGACAGACAGAAAACTTGTTGGAAGTGTGGTAAGGAAGGGCATTTGTCCCTGGCCTGCAACGAGGAGCCTCATTGCTATCTATGCGCCGAGAGGATAGGTAGCAATGAAAGCACTGACCATAAACCAGGATCCTTCAGGTGCTTGGTGTTTAAAGAGTACTGTGGTAAGAAGCACTAATGACGGTTATTATCCAGGGCAACCTGAGTAGGAGCAGACTTGTCTCAGATCTGCTGTATCAGATAGCGGTAGAACACGAGGCTGACCTGCTTATCATCTCGGAACAATACTGCGGTATGAGTGGACGCAACTGGTATCTGGATAATACTAGTATGGCTGCAATCTGGATAAAAAACACATCAATGTTCCCAGTGGCCTAGAGATGGGCAAGGGCGATGGTTACGTTTGGGCAGGAGTGGAAACACCACCTACGTAAGTGTGTGTCTCTCGCCCAATGAGGGAATTGATGAGTTCTGCAGGAAACTCGACGGACTGGAGGATGGAATTCGTGAGTTGGACGGAGAAGTCATCGCAGCCGGGGACTTCAATGCGAAGGCGGCGGAGTGGGGCATGACGTGGACCTGCAGCAGAGGCGGAAGAGTGGTAGAAATGGCGGCTCGGTTGAACCCAACGATTCTTAATACGGGTACGGTTTCAACATTCAGACGCAGTAGCTGCCGGGGTACTATAATTGATATCACCCTGGCATCTGCTGGTTGCTCTTCCATAATACGTGGATGGCATGTCCTTGAGGATCTTACTGGTAGTGATCACCAGTACATTAAGTTCTGAGTTGGCCCAAACCTTAGAGTAGGAGGAACACAGACTGTCAACACAAAGGTACGAGGTTGGAATGTGGCTAAGCTCAGCCGGCCGGCGGTACTTGAAACGTTGTCCAGAGCGGAGGGTCTAACTAGATTGGCTGTTCGCCCCACAAGGATGACAAGAAGAATTGCAGAAAGTCTGGTGGAGGAGACTATGAGTTTAATCAAAAAGGCATGTGACATGTCAATGCCCAAAAAATCAAAACTCCGTCAAAATCAGCAGAACTACTGGTGGAATAATGAAGTTGCCGATCTACGCAGACAGACTCTGGTAAGCGCAGGAAGGCCCAACGTAAGAGGGGCCGCGCTGTCGACAGAGTGGCTGAAGTAAACTATATTCTGGCCAAGAAGGCATTTAATAGAGCCATCAAGGGCAGCAAGAGGAAAGGGTGGATTTCGCTACTTGACGAGGTCGACAAGGATGTCTGGGGACGCGGGTATCAAATTGTTACCCGTAGTCTGGGATATCGAGCTCCGGAACCACCACGGGATCCCTTGAGAATGAAGATGATTGTGGACTCACTCTTTCCATAACATCTGGAGGGAGTCTGTTCCGAGATCCCAGTGGTGGAGGCGGAAATCCAACTCTTTACGAATGATGAGCTGCGTAGTGCGGTCTACTCGTTGGGCAACCACAAGGCTCCTGGTCCAGACGGGATACCAGCTGAAGTGCTTAAACTGTTTGTTTCCGAATTTCCAGTTGTGTTATTGAATATGCTCAATGCATGTTTGCTGGCTGACATTTTTGCGAGGAGATGGAAAGTGCAGAGATTGGTTCTGCTTGATAAGGGTAAGGGTCCTCCAATCACACCCTCGTGATTCAGACCACTCTGCATGCTAGAGAACGCAGGGAAGGTATACGAAAAACTTCTACGGGTCTGTCTACGGATGGCCATTGAAGAAGCAGGTGGGCTCTCCGAAAACCAACATGGGTGTCGTACTAATCGCTCCACAATCGGAGCCATTAGAGATGTCATTACAGTGACAAATAGAGCATGACAGGGTAATCGCAGAACAAGAAACTCCTGTGTGCTGGTCACTCTCGATGTGAAGAACGCCTTCAACTCAGCAAAGTGGGTTGACATTCTGGATGCTCTCGAGCATCGGTTCAGGGTGCCGGCGTATCTGCGAAGAGTGATCAGTGATTACCTCAACGACAGGGAGTTATTGTACGACTCTACGGAAAGACAACAGAAACGAAAAGTAACAGCTGGGGTGGCATAGGAGTCTGCACTCGGTCCAGATCTCTGGAGTGTATTATACAATGGTGTATTTGAAATCGTGCTGCCTGAGTGGGCCAAATTAATTGGATTCGCTGATGATATCGCGGCCATGATAACAGCTAGGGATACAGAGCAAGCTCAGACAAGAGTAGCAAATGTCATCTTTCTGGTGAATGAGTGGCTTAGGAATCATGGGCTTTCACTGGTCTGTAGAAGTTTCCTAGAGCACCAAGTCCTTCATTCAGCAGTGCATCGAGTCGTGAGTCTACAGGTTCGAAGCGATTAAATTACATTAATAAATGAATATACGCCTGTAGGATACCTGTGTGACTTTGACAACAGCGCCATCTGGCACGCGAACTATTGGGTATCTCGAAGTTATTTGGGCAACGTTTATGAAAAAAAGGAATTAATATCAATTAATTTTAATCAAAAATGTTAATCTTGGGTTTAAAATTAATTGTTTACTATAAGATTTTTCCTTCATATTGAATTTAAATTCAAATTTCTTCGCAATAGTTCCAAACTGGTGGCGCTGTCGTAGCTACCCAACAGGTGTATTACCTGAATTGGATCTACAATAAAAAATTTCTCTGCCAGTGTTTGAGTAAGGAAAAGTATGTCTGGAATAATAAAACAAAGTTATATTCTGCTATCTTGATAATTGAAAGGAAACTTATAAAAACGCATCGGATCAAGATCTTCAGGCATACCGCTTTGCCAAATTAGAAAAAATTAATTAATTAAAACTAGTACTCTCGGAGGATAAATTGGTTGATTTAAATATGTACGGCATTCACGACAAGTCTGTGAGCACAATTGTTTTAGTAGCTCGTTGTAAGACCGCTGCAGTTTTAAATCAATGTTTAAGCGTTTATCCCAATTCAACAAAAACAAAAGTAATAAGGGATTCAAAAGTAATGAAAAACTCCAAACGTGAATGTTATGATTATAGTGTATCAGAAAAATCAAAAAGTTTTCCAAGCGACGGATGTTTTGAATGTGGGAAAAAGGGTCACATAAAGCGTTTCTGTCTTAATTTTCAATTGGCCGATGTCCCGAAGGTTTGGGTTGGGATTTCAAAACGTCAAGGTGATTTTTCGAAACTTCATTAGAGAAAGGAGACACATAGAAAGAAATGTACATTTTGCGATAACGTAATACACACAGAGGATCAATGCTACAAGAAGAAAAAGAAAGAGAGGATCGAATAACTGGCCGTCGGCGAAGCGGAGTCGTCATCAGTTTTCGAGACAGAAGCTGTAATGATAAACAAAGAACTGAAAATGGGTCGCATAAATGATAAGGAAATATTATGCTCGATAGATTAAGTCAGTGGTTGTTCTGTCATAAAAGAAAATGAGGCTCAATTATTAAATTTAAAATTTGAAGAACCAAACGAAATGTTGCCGCGGTTTAATCATTAATTCGTCATTCCACTTTCATATTCGAGAATTATACTAGTGATGATATTGAGCTGAAAAAAAAAAGATTTTTATTGTGGCAGATGATCAGTTATCAAAACAGGTTTTAATAGGTAAACGTATAATAAAGGCGGGAATTCAATTAAAGACTATCTATCTATCTATTCATTATAATGAATAGAGTATGAGGTTTGTCAAAACGGACGATATAGACATATTGAGCGTAGTAAATCACAATTTTGTGGTAGAAAATGTAGACACATTGAAACCTATTGAAGAAAAAGACGTACAATGCGAGGATCAAGACGCGAAAAATAATCCGGAGAAAGGAAAATCAAATTACTTAGCTATGAACCGGTGTATCATAGGCCGTATCGTATGTCAATGAACGAACATGGCAAATGCAATAATTTTGTCATGAAATTTCAGTCTACCGGGATAATTCGCGAGTTTACTTCACCGTGCGCAAGTCCAGCCTTCTTAGTTTCAACGAAAGGTCGATAAGGACGTATTTTCGTTATTATGATTATTATTATTATACCATAAAGCCATTTCCCTTTCGGGGTAGGCGTGACTTGCTCGGTGAGGAAATGAGTAATGTGAGGTAGGGGGTATAGATTTTTTAGATTGATCTAGAATTCTCGTATTATTTATTTGATTTCCGTAAATTGAATAAAATCACAAAGCTTATTAAATCTCCGTTTCCGCTTTTGCCAAATTCCGGTGCATTCTGATTCGATAGAGAAAACAGGCTTTATTACCCCGGACGACCATTGTGAGTTTTGGAGAATGGCAATGGGTTTAGCTAATTCACCTGAATTCAGGCCAACAGCCATACCACGCTGAAAAACCAGTTCTCGTCAGATCACTGAAGTTAAGCAGCGTTGGGCGCGGTTAGCACTTGGATGGGTGACCATTCGAGAAAACTGAGTGCTGTTGGCACATCGTGGGTGTGGTGAGCCCACACTTGTAGTTATTTACTACAAGTTATCAACCTAGAAACACTACCCGAATCGGGTAGTGTCACGCCTACCCCGAAAGGGAAATGGCTTAATGGTATACTACCTGCTTTTTTCAGAAAACCATGACCATATTGAAGCGTGCTAAGGCAACCGTTTACATAGATGATGTGTTGTTAGATGTTAAAAATGTTTAAGAGGAATTTAAGTAATTGGAATTTGTCCTAAAAGCCTTTAAAAAGTACAATCTGACGTTAAATCTAGAGAAATGCCAATTTTCAAGACGAAAATTTTATATTTAGGTAAAGAGATATCCATTGAAGGGGTTCAACCAGGAATGTGTAAGACTTGAGAAGTCATGAAGACCCCCAATCCCAAAAATGTTAAGTAGGTGTGACAATGTTAGAGGCTCGCCGGTTACTTCTGAAAATGTATTGGGGTCTTTGCGCTAAAGGCAGCGCCGTTAACGAACTTACTGCGAAAAAAATATGCTGTGGCAATAGGAGCCACAGGAATCTAACGCTGTACGCGAAATAAAAGGAATGTTATTAGCTTGGCCAATTTTAACAATTTTTGACCCGAAACTAAAGACCGAGGTTCATACGGATGCCAGCTTTGTCAGTTTCGGAGAAATGTTAATTCAGAGGCACGAGAAAAATAAAGGTTCCCCTAAAGAAGAAAAAAGATATTCAGCCTCGGGTCGCTCGTTGGTGGGTTTACTTTCAAGACTGCGAATTTGATATCGTCCAGGCAAGCAAATCGCTCGTGTTGATTATCATAGAAAAAAATCATATGAAATGCTTGTCTGTTGATGCAACATATTCAGAGTGGATTAAGGCAGCGCAAATACAAGATCACGATATTGAAGTAATTCGAAAGATTTTTGAATCTGGTGATGGAAGGGATAAAATGGTTAGAAGCTCGTATGTCTCGATTTAAGATTGTTAAGATGTGTCATGGCGATCAGGGACATTTTGCTTTGGAAGATACCCTAGAAAAGATTTGTGAAAATTACTTAATTAAGGGTATGAGACGATTTCTCTGTAAGTACGTCAAGGCTGGTCTAAATTGTCTCTAATATAAATCAATGTCAGGACGAGAACTATATTTTCTTCATCCTATTGAGAAGGTCGCAGTTTCCTCTCACACATTACACCTTGATCATCGAGGCCCATTCGTTCAAAGAATAAAAATACACAAATATTATCAATTATTGACGGATTTAACAAGTTTTGCATCCTTCAACCTGTACGCAGTACAAAGACGCAATGCGTCATTAAGGCATTTGACCAGTTATTCGCGCTGTTTGGAGTTCCTACACGGACATTAACTGACCCAGGAATCGCATTTACTTCTCACACGTTTAAAGCCTTCTGTCAAGGCTACGAAATTAGGCACATTGTGAACGCTGTCGCAACACCAAGAACCAACGAACAAAGTGAAATATTGAATCGCATTGTATTAACTTCATTGGCGGCAACCTCTGCTGGAGAATTCGAGGACTCATGGGAAACACACGTGAAGAAGGTTCAGAGTGCAATAAATTGCAATGCTTTTCGGAAAAGTTCAGGCTACTCTTGATTGACTGGATCTTCACGAGTTGAGGAGAAAAACCAAGCGGCTTACAGACCTAAAGCAAGCAGAGCAGAAAAAAAGTTTGATACACGGCGATTCTAACCGCCGCGTTAGTATGCGGAAAATTGGCGGCCAAGGCAAAGGGACTGTTCAAATTGACGGCAGTATTGCCCAATGATCACTACGAGGTTCAGGACTTGAGGAACTTAAAGAAGTCACCACACCAGAAATGTCTAGTATTTTAGTCGGATATATGTAGATGAAACTTTGGCAAAGCTGTTGACCGGGGACAAGTCTAGACTGAGACCAAGGGCAGTCGAAGTCAGGGTAGTTTTGAACTGAGTAGTCGCTGTTCATGCTCTCAGTTGGCCAGAAAACCTGGCGAGACTGATAACAACACTTGAGAAAAAAAAAAAATTTCTCAAATGTTATTCAAAATATAAATTTACATTAAACTGATCAGGATTATTTATTTATTCCTAGCAAATAGATACAAATGAAAAGAAAAATTTATTTTTCTCAAAAATGAGTCGAGCTATATTTTTTTTATTCTTTAAATAGTCGTAAGTCATACCAGAAACGAAAAAAATTATGATTACCAGTACGTCTGGACTAAGCTCAATCGAAGCTAGCCGTACCTTTTGTTAATTTCACACTTTTTTCAAATTTTCTGACGGACGTGGAAAGAGTACGGTAAAACTCATCAGAATCCAAATAAGTAGACTATCTGAATTAGACCAAAAACTATTGAAGTGTTATGCCCAATTTGACATATCCCCTTTTGTTCCGAAGTCGTCGTTTCATGTTAAGATTGGAAGGATCTTCTCTGAGGGATGAGGGAAAAGTCAGTAGATACACAATGGATAAATTATGAGAATCTGATAAGATTTATTTATAAACGTTACAAAATTTAAATATGGGTCCCAATTTCACATCATGGAGTTGGGGGCGATAATTGTCTCTCCTGGCCAGTACCTTGAACAGAATTCTGGTTAAATTTCAATTATTAAGGGAGAAATCATGAAGAGTGAATGCTCAAAATGGGTACTTCTAGGTTGAATAGGTTGTGTTGAAGCAGTATATAGACAGTATCCAAATCACGAAGGGTAGCAGAGTTAGGAATCAAATCTGGTATTGAACAATGACTTGACTGTGTACTGATTATTCATTTGTTGAATTAAGATGCGTTTTCCGAAACTAAACTGGGTTGGGGATGAACTCAGGTGAATATGAACTGAACTGAACTGAAGAGGTTGACGCTCCTACTAGATAATATGTTGTAGGTCCGGTGTCAGCAATTTGATGTTGTGTATACAAATCACGACGAAGACAGAAATCGACAGAGACTCTGAACTGACACAAATCAGCACAAATTGAGCTTGAACTGACTGCTCCAGCGTTGGGTCCCTTGGTTTATATAGAGGTGGTTGTGACGAAATAGGACTCCCATTACGTCACGGTGAATGACGTCACAGATCCTTAGGCATAGTTCTGCTATTGGAAATTTGAGTTGTTCTTCTATCATGCCTGGGGCTATTTATTTTATGACTGCTAGTTTCTGCTTGTACCGAGTGAAAATCTTGTTTCGACCTTCTATTATAGCTTAAAGGTATCTCTGCAGACTGATAGATGATGTCGGCATGCAACAGGATAATGACTTGTATCCATTCCGTCTGATACAAATAATTGCTGGTTTATTACCAGTCGCGGTGCGTGACACCTCCACCTTAGATCGAACCATGGGGGTGCAACCACCATGTTTGATAAAAACTCGAATCTATTGCCGAATCAGAGATACATACTTAATATGATGTCATTTATACAGTTGACCGATTAAGTGCGATGACGGTGTACTTGCATTTTCAGACGTTACTTCCTTTTCATTTGTTCCTCATGAAGTTATGTACAAAAAAATAAAAAAGAAGTGATTTCTAAAAATGCAAGGATACCGTTATTTCACCCAACTGTAACCGCTTAATTGCGCATAACGTTTTACTATAGTCTTTTGAATGATGTATTCCTTAGCATATACAAATTATAATCGTGCATTGTAATTTGTCAAAAGTAATCCATAATCATATAATATTCGAAAAACTATACATTTGATAACAAAAAAATCGATAACCATATATGATAATCGAAAATACACAATCATGGATATAAAAATCAAATATCCATAACCATGAACAATAAGCTAGAATCCGTAATCATAAATATAAAAACCAAGAATCGATAACCATACATGATGATCGAAAATTTGTAATATACCATTAAGCCATTTCCCTTTCAGGGTAGGCGTGACACTACCCGATTTGGGTAGTGTTTCTAGGTGGATAGTTTCTTGTACTAAATAACTACAAGTTGGGCTCACCACACCCACAATGTGCCAACAGCACGCAGTATTCTCGAATGGTCACCCATCCAAGTACTAACCGCGCCCAACGCTGCTTAACTTCAGTGATCTGACGAGAACTGGTTTTTTCAGCGTGGTTTGGCCGTTGGCAAAAAAACAGAACAATATTTTATATTTTATATATTTTATATTTTATATAATATTTTATAACAATATTTGTAGTTTATCAATTCTTGTTATAATAATCAAAAATTCATAACCATACATAATAATCGGAATTCCGTAACCATACATATAATAATGAAAATCTCATCATAATTTAAAATCCGTAACCTTACATATAATATTCAAAAATCTGAAAAAATAAAACGCAGTAAATTTTTAGCCTCTCTTTTTTCCGTGCATGTGTTACAAACATTTTGAACCTTTTCAATACGGATATAACATGATTGCGAAAATAGAATTAGTATATGTAGAATTGGATACCAAAAATCGGTCTAAAATCATATTTGCTTTTTAAATGACAGGATACCTTTACAGCAACGGAATACATTTTTACTTGTAATTGAATTATATGAGTAGGTAAAAAAAGTATTTAGTGATGCAAAGTTACAATAAAAGCATTCTATTTGGTTTAGATTTGGGAACATAAAATATAAATATTAAAGGATTCCAATTTTGCATAAGTATCGAAAGAGAACATGAATATATATTATAAAATGTATCTTACTCATTGGATTTACAAAGTATTTGAAGCGGTAATTTTTATTTTCCCATTAGAAAAACAATTTTTGCATGAAGTTTTGGGATACAGGTGAAAGAAAAACGTACATGTTCCAATTTGTTGGAAGTTGATAAAATAGAAGATTCAATTGTCTCGACTACTTTCGTCAGTCAGCTTCTTGCATGAATTAAATATTTTACAGTTCTCTGAGATTGGAATAAGTCTAAATTCTATAAGTTCTACAAAATGTCGAATATGTCACAACTTTTTTATTGAGTTAAAATAACGCATGTTTTTTTCAGGCCAGTAAAGAAAAATATCTTATTTATCTTCCAGTTCAATAAATGAGTTTTCAATGTTTTATATAATGCATTTTTTTAATTTTTCTTTTTTTTTTAATTGTGATGGTAATACGAAAATTTTAATTTTTTTTATTCTTGCTTGATTTTTCAAATGCCAATATTTATATTTGTCGTATTTATTTTAAAAGATTATTAACATAGAACAGTATGAGAAGTTCAAAATTGTTAATAGTCATGAAAAGTAATTTTAACATGCATTGGAAAATATTTCTATTAGATCGTGAATCCGTTTTCAGTTATTGATTTTATTAATTTTATTTTATGGATTCTCAGACATTTTCTAAGACTTGATCCGGTAGTCCTAAACACATGATTAAATTTTTATAACCATCTAGTCGTTGCTCTTTAGTTTCTGTTATTATTTCAGGAACAATATTCGAGTTTGTTAAGATTTACTCCGCATCTGGAAATATTAGGATTATCTGATCTATGTGTCCCCTGTGATAAAAATTCGGTTAAATTTTAATATTAATCTAGAGAATTTATAAGAAAGTCTTGTGATCAATAAGCCAATAAGTTAGCAATGATCACGAACTAATAAATAAATGTTTTTTCCTTGAAACTGACTTATGAAATATAAATATCACAAAAAGACAAGCTTCATACCTATAATGCCTATAATTTATGAGAAAACGACTATAGTATATCTTATATACTCTAATGAAGCACCAGAATATTGGTTAATTACATTGTTATCCAAAATTTATCCTTGGCTGCTATCTTTTATTCTATTTTTGAATATAATAATATATGTATAATTCTTAGTACATCTGCTATTCGCAAATAACAGATTTGTCAGATTTAAATCGCATTCTCTCCCAACCACTATTTTCCAAAGTCTATTTGAGTTTATCTGAAATGAGGACGAGCTTAATCTGAATTTACTGCGGTAGAATTTGACATGGAAAACAATTTGACTGTCTTACACAATTTTTTGTTTAACTTATGTAAACCGATTCGATGTTTCTTTGTGTGAGTTATCTTAATTTCTGCACTACCAAGATAGCTTTAAAAATGTATTTATCGCGATTGTCTGACGTTTGACACCAATGGTTTCTCAATTTATAGAAACCAAATTTTCATAGAAAGAAAATGGAATATCCATGTCATAAGATTGATGATGAATCTGTACTATTTTATGAGTACAAGGAAAGGATTTTCTTGCATCAAGAAAATAATAGAATCAGTCCCACTACTTGGATTAAGAATATCCCGATTCAAAGGGAATAACTATCAAATTAATTTTATCTACTATATTTATTTGTATGGAGTTGAATAAAATATTGGATCAAGAATATCATGTTCTTATGATTACTAACTGAAACTCTAATTAACTCTTTCCTTAACTTAACCTACTGAACCTCCAAACAATAATAAATTGTATTGAATCATGTGATGTACTAAATATATAATTTTATTTCTGCTTAAAGATCGTGCACTTTCGTTTAGAGAAAATACATATAAAAATTAGAGGGTGCATCTAGACGTCCCTAAAAACGGGGGAGCTGGAAAATGGGAATCAATTTTTGTGAGACAGCAATTCTTCTTACCCTTTTTTTACAACTTTGTTGAGCATTGTGTAATTTTTTATCAATCTTCGCTCGGAGTACAATCAAATCTCATTCGCGCTGATTTACAATATTCTCAACAAACTCTCACACATAGACTTTCACTTTACCATGCTGGCTGATTCAAAATAACAATTGACTCAGCGTTCCACCATTAGATGCGTGTGCAGAATTGTTTATCGCATACTCAATCTCGATAAATACTTTAGGCCATGATCTTCCAATTTCGTCTTGGCCATTTGCATTCGGAGCCCCTGCATCTGCCTCTTGGATTCTACAAGTTCTGTACATGAAAAAGAAGTGCGTCTCCTTTAAGGATTCTATTTTATTTAATGCAAATAATCTAAAAACCTTCTCCAATACCGACCAATGATATTCTATTGTAGATGTGGCGACCATTATGTCGTCCATATAACCGGTATCGATCAATTCTCTAAGAGCTGAATGCACATATTCACAGTTCTTTTTCACTAGAATGATGGGAGAGGCATTTTCGGATTCACTAGGTGCAATACGCCTCAAGTCTGTCGATTTTTCTAATATTTTTCTTACTTACATATTTCTGCATAAGACAATCATCCGACCTCGAATTGAAAAGGTTTCTGCTCCTTCAATTCAAACTTTAACTCAGCTTCAGCCGCGGGCCTTTCCGGTTGTTCCGGCTCGAAATATTCTCGTAAAAATAACGACTTCAATTTATTTTTCGTATCTGTTGGAATTTTCAGATTTAGTTTCAAACAATCAGCCCTTTCTGAAATAAATGCATCTATTTCAAAAATTTAAATTTCTTTAGAAGCACTTTCCTAACATTCTTCGTCCTCAATTAATGTATAACAAAACTTTCTAAAATTATCGCGACCCAATACGACCAGTAATTTCTCGTTATGGTCATCTTCCACATATAAACAAATATCTCTGTTCTTATTATTAGTACATAAATCAAATTAATGTTTACAAATTTTTGTTTAATGATACTAATGGGGTTGCCACTATTGAGACGTGACGTACATGGAATTTTAAGAACCTCACTTTCGAACTCTATTTCGTACGATGCAGTCCTTAGGGACTCATTATCTTCTCCTTCCAATTCCACAATGGTGACCTCTGATCTAATAGTTCTTTTCTCACCTGCTGGGTGTCGATCTCGTTATGGGCAATCTTGTATGGTGTGCCCAATTAGGCCGCACCAAAAAAGAACCGCAGATTTGTCAAATTTCATTGGCCGATGACTCCACTCACTACCATTATAGCAACGAATAATAATAAATATATAATAAATAATTTAAAATAAATAATAATAAATAATTTTGCGCGTACTGGTAACAACAGGCGGTGTCCTTTCTCGAGTGTTGTCTCTTTTTCGTTGCTCTAACGTTTGTCTCACTTCAGTTTGATATGCTCTGGTCTCTTCCTCCAATATAGTTTTGGTATCAGAACATTCTAAATTTCCAGAATCAGCTTTAACTTCTTTCAATTGCTGCTTAGCTTCTTGCTATCATCGTGTCACCGCTTCGAGTTCAGCCATTAAAGTTCTCAATGCTTCTTCCTTCTGTTCTTTGGCTCTGTCTCTGGTAACACTTTACATAGCTTTTATCTCTTGTTTTGCCGCCTCTAATTTCTTTTCCTTCATTATGGCATAATGTTGCACTTAAGTGTTGTTCTCGACTGATTTTTCAGAACGGTTAACCAGTTTCCTCCAGTTTTCTTGCGGATTTTCATCAAAAATTTAGCAGCTAAATGCGCCTTTTTGCAAGTGGTGATCAACTTTACTTACTTTGCCGCAATCTTCTTCACTTACAAATCGTTCGCGCCACATAAGTTTTCCCGGCATCCTTTAATCATTAAACTTTAATAATTTTCGAATATGTTCTGCCCAAAAAAACTCAATTTTTTTGTCAATCGCATTCCTGAAAACGATTACTCCATAATTCAAGGATTAAGCCGAAATGAAAGTAAAAATGAGATATTAGATAAAATTGAGTTTATTCAGACGGCAATAAGTTTACAGTGTAAAGGTTGGTACTCCACTGTCTGGCCGGAGCTTTATCAGAAACAGAATGACCAGCGAGGAGGTAGCGAGTATCTAATCCCATTTTTCTTTTTTCACATTTTTCGTCGTTTTTATTCATTTTTTTTTTATTGTAATTGTTTTTGTTTATATTTTATTTCATTTTTAGGCGTTTTTTCTACATTTGTTGACAAATATTTTTTTTATTTTTCTCATTTACTCGCAGTAACTTGTGTAAAAGTGGTAATAATTGAAGAATTGTGTCATGCATATAGATTTCATGCGCCATGCACACCTTAACACGGCAGTTTCACTGTACAAATCGCACATTGGCGCACAATTCTTGAAGCAGGAATCCATGGGATTTTCAAAATCAAGTCGTCTACCTTGTAAGTAGCAACTTTTAAACCAGGCGTATTTAAGGAGATTTGAGAATCGAGGGGAAGAGAATTGGTTATGGATCAGTGACTGAAGCTTGGTGATGTTTTTGCGGAGATGTACATTTATATCGTGATTGTAAAGAAGAATTATGTCGGAAAACTTTCGGATGAAATTTTCCCAAGGTCTGAAGAAGAACACATCAAGGTGTTAAATCTTACCTCTCGTTCCTGGGGAACGACAGAGAGCTAGATGAGAGCGACAGAGAGCGAGATTAGAATCCACCGATATCAATGATACAATAATTTTAGATTTTGTGATTTTGATCTCAAATTTGGATTCAGCGACATAAAAAACCCTTCAGAAGTATTTTACCTTTCGAATCACCGGACCGATGAAACTATGCAAACCAACCCTCATTTGCAAGAAGTAGACGCCATATTGGATCCGCCATTTTGAATTCTGTAATTCAGTGACCTGGAAAACCCCTTAGAAGCATCCCACCTTTTAAACCACCTGACTGATTCCACTTCATACGTGTAAACCAACTCTCATGTACGAAGGGTAGTTTCTACCCTTAAATTTGAGTTTCCGCAGATACAAAAAAAATACGTTTCGATTATTTTACCTAGCTCTACGTGTTTTCAAACTTTCATAAAAATCGGCGAGTGACAGTTCCGTAGGTTTAATTGTCAGTTCAAAAACTGGCCGTGGTAAAATTAGGAATTTCGCCATTTTTCTGTTGATTAATCATTTTTATTTCTCGAGTTGTAAGCAAAAAAGAAATCAGAAACCAGTGGAATTTTGACTCGTTAGTACATAACGAACCGCCGAACCTCTATTATCAACGCGTTATGCAGATGCGGGCGACTGTTTGCCTGTTTACATGTGATTTTCTTAAATAAATTTCTACCGAAAATATAGCAATATAAAAAAGTAAATAAAATGTGGCTATAATTTATCGAAAGATATTAGCTAAGTTGATTTTCGAAATTTTACTGCAAGTTCCTCGAAAAACAGCACATATTTTGGCATTTTTTAAAATAATTTTTCTCAGTTAAACAAATCATCGTATTAAGTAAATGATATATTCGGTTATATTGGTATCTAATTAATCAGTTTTTAAGTGCACACAATCAAAGAACTTGTATTTTCTGAAAAACTATTTAACATAAACGTTCATGATAACTAATAAAAGATTAATAAAATTTAAGTTCAAACGAAATATACTTGAAAAGATTTCCGCACATCATAATAATAATAAGAAGAAGAGGAAGAGAAGAAATATATATTGATAATAAATAATAATAATAAAAATATAATAAAAAAAATAATTATTATTATAATAAGCTCTTAGAAAGCATCAAGAGGCGACTATTGTCCCCTTCAACGCTCGCTGCGGCTGTGTAACGATATCAGCGGTAAACTATGAACTCCAAAAATGTTGTACCTGCTACAACATCATCTCAAAAGATTTTAAACATCGTAGTCAACATCCACATATCATCAGGCACTTGACTTAGTCCGTAGCTGATGATGAAAAACCAGGTTCACCCGAAGACAAGTTTAAAAAATAATAATAACCCTGCCGAAGATGTTCTCGCATTGGCTGTAGCATTGCTATTGACAGGGCACCTTATGTCAGACAGGCCGAGATCGAAGAGGAAAGGGACTAAGAGGAAGACCAAAACTTATAAATTATGATGGAGAGTATTTTTAATATTTTGAAATGCTTGTCGCTTCTCGAGAATAGTCGGGGCGCCCCTGGAGCCACCACTGGGGCCACAGCATGCGGGATGGTGGTATGCTGCGAGATGTTCAGTTAGATTTCACTAATCAAACAGCTGGCCAGCAAGAACAGCTGCGACAAACGGTAAACATCAACTGTGTCTGCTAAGGATACGTTGGCTAGCATTAGCAATTTGCAGCCAACCACCTCAATAGAAATACCGTGGGAGAGCATCAAGTGGTATACCATAATTAAGAAACCAGACTTACTCAATATACCATATAAGCATGCTACTCTTGTCAGATCACTTGACTGCATTATAAAATGCGTCCGTGACTAACGATACATAATCAGACAACCCCATGTAGAAAAGGTTCGCATAAAAATTCAACTCAATAACAAAAAATGCCTTTAACATATTGGGCTCTAGCTATCTCAAGTCTGAGGTTGTACGAAAAACAAAAAAAAATGTTCAAATTGTTCAAATATATGCTGTGTTCCGAGAGAAGATCTGACACATGCAGAAAAATTCAAAATTTGATTAAGCTAAAATCTTTCAATAAAGTCGGGCCAAAGATTTTTTCCATATAATATATCTTGATTTTATAAGGTTCATACCACGCTGAAAAAACCCAGTTCTCGTCAGATCACTGAAGTTAAGCAGCGTTGGACGCGGTTAGTACTTGGATGGGTGACCATTCAAGAATACTGAGTGCTGTTGGCACATCGTGGGTGTGGTGAGCCCACACTTGTAGTTATTTATAACTACAAGAAAACTATCCACCTAGAAAAACCACCCGAATCGGGTAGTGTCACGCCTACCCTGAAAGGGAAATGGCTTAATGGTATACATTATAGGCACTGTCGACGAAATAATTTTTCCAGGAAATCTGTTGTTTTTAAAAGGATTTCAGACAATACCTTTATCACCAATTTATTGAAACAACTTTTTTGATGAAGCTATATGATTATAATTATTTTCTAGTCAAGATGTTGAGATTCGTCCTTGTTACAAACCAGCATAAGCGTAAAAACTTTCCGGACATCTAAACTCGGCCTTTTAATAAATAGACTTGAAATCTTCGAATTCTTTCGTAATCCATTGAATTTCTTTGAAATTCCTTGAAATCTAGAAAACCCCGTGAAATCTATGAAATCTTGACATCTGGTGACACATCTAAAAGTCTAGTGATAACATTTTAGTTCTAAAGTTTAGAAAAATCTATTTCTTTCAACTATTCCTTTGGCAAGTTAACATTCAACATTAAAAATTTCCAAACATTTGATCAGAAATGGGAAAGAATCATCACTATGCAAAATATGTTGACTATTACAATCAGTGAGAATAGGCATAAGAAAACCAAAGTCCTGTATCATTGACGTCACCAACAACGAAATGTTTTCTGTCGGATGTACATAATCCAAAACTAGCGTCATACTGTGGAAGAATTGTAACCTTAATTACACAACTCTTAATGTATTTTTCAACTATCTGCAGCTTTTTTATCCAATTTCAAAAAAGCTTGGGGTTTGATTCTCTTTGATTATATCCGTATTTTCAAATCTTTTTATATCTTTTGTTGAATTTATGTTAATTTTTAGAAGCTCTAAATGTACCGTTATGGACATTATAACGATATATATATATATATATATATATATATATATATATATATCCTATGTAAAAACTGTATTTCGCTAATACGTATAAAATTATAAAAATTGTGATATCAGTCAACGAATTTAGTTAATAAAGGTTTTTCCTTGAAACTGTCTTATCAAATGTAAATATTACAGAAAAACAAGCTTGTAGCCTATAATATCTCTAATCTATCAGATAACGACTACAGTATATATTTTATACCCTAATGAAGCACCAGAATATTTCTTAATTACATATATATCCAAAATTCTTCATTAACGCATTAATCAGTTTGTCCTCTTATTGTAAAAATGAGGATCGTTTATACTTTGGCTTTATCCTTGGCTGTTATCCTTTATTCTGCTGGTGAATATAATAATATAATATATCTATAATTCTAAGAACATTTTAGGCTATTCGCAAATAACAAATCCTTCAGGTTTAAATCGCATTCGCTCCCAACTGCTATTTCCCAAAATCTATTTGAGTTTGTCTGAAATGAGGACGAGTTTAATCTGAATTTATTCCGGTAGAATCCGACACAGAAAAAAATGTAACTGTCTTACAGAATTTTATGTTTAAATTATATAAGCCAATTCGATGTGCAAGCCTCATGCAACCCAAAACATCTCCTTGACAACGAATTTTGAAAATTTACATTCGAAAAATGTGCGAAATTCATGTTTTATAAGAGCTGTTTCCTTGTGTGAGTAATCTGAATTTTTGCAATATTTTATAAATTTATTTATCGCGATTGTCTGAAGTTCGACACCGATGACTTAGTGTTTTATAGTCTCTATTGATGAAGGATTGAATGAAATATTGAATAAGGCATATGATGTACTTATGATAAGTAGTCGAAACTCTAATTAACTCTTTCTTGCTGTAAAGAAATCCATGTACTCACTTCGATTACTATCTTACTTAATATAATATGCTTGTTCTTGGAACAAGAAGATTAGTAAATTTGGCGAAGAAATACATTTTTTTTAGCATGATTATTGAATAGGTTGCTTTATATGACTAAGTATTTAGAATGAATACATGGTGTACTTCGAACGTACACTACTGGACCTCCAGAAAAATCTTCATTTGATTGAAAAAAAAATGAATTCTTTTTATTTTTTGGGAAACGTTAAGCACTCTCTCAGCGCAGTTGAATCGCGCCTAAACGATAGCAAATTTTATTGACTCGCGTGATGTACTAAATCTATAATTTTATTTTTGCTCAAAAAGCATGCACTGCTGTTTAGGGAAGATAGAAAAATTAAAGGGTGTTCTAGTCGTCCTGAAAAAGTGACGAAGCTGGAAAAGAGGAATCAATTTTTGGGAGACACCCTTCATAGAATCAAAGTTCCTTATCAATTACGTTATCTCCCATATTATTCTACATATATTGTACAGCAATTCTTCTTGGCCTGACTTGCATAATTTTTCTAAGCATTGCGTAATTTTTCATCAAACTTCGTTCGGAGTACAATCAAATCTCTTTGGCGCTGATTTACAACATTCTGAACGTACTCGCGCACGTAGTCTTACACTTTATCACGCTGGTGGATTCCAAATAACAATTCACTCGGAGTTTCGTCAGAAGATCCGTGTACAAAATTGTTTATCGTATACTCAATCTCGATAATTACTTTAGGCTATGATCATCCGATTTCGTCGTCACTCACCTTACCTAGTATAGGACAAGGTTTCTTGTTTGCAATCTCTACTTGGCCATTTGACTGCAAAGAACCTGTAGCTACTAGTTGGTGTTTTATGTCATACTCTCCAGAAAAATCCTAAAACTTCTGCGATGTGAATGAGGTTACAAGATCAGTAGCCAGAACTCTTGGCTTACTGTAATCTACGAAATGTTTTTCAAACTTTGTGTCGCTTTCGCAGACGTAGATTTGGTCGGGTATAACTTTACAAACTTGGCTGTACATTACCAAAAAGTTCATCGCTCTAGGGAATTGCACTGATCACCCCCCCCCCCCCCCGTTCTTTCCCGATGTCGGCGCAAAAGCCATACATTTCGAGCAGTTTTGTATGTGCTATGATATTTTACGACGCATTTCTGGGAACCAATAACTTTTGCACGTCGTATCATGAACCTTTGACATTCCTTGGTGACCAGAGTAACCATGATTTCAAAATGACACTTTTTTCCATTATGCTCGGTGCACAAAAAAGAAGTGTGTAACCCTTTTCGAATTTACGATACACAACGCAATTTCTCGATTCATAATCTTTATCTTCGCTGTATTCAATACATTTTCGAATTTCAATAATACTATCATCTTTTTTTTGGTCATAAATTCAGTCTTAAAAGAATAAGTGTCGATCACGCCCATCCAAAAGCAACGGCTAAGTCCGCCTGCATGTGTCATTCATTTTTGTTGCGATATTTAGCTTTATAATCGAAATGCGCGAATTCTAGGACCCATCTCGCTAGTTCGCTTGCTTGCAAAAATAAAAAATTTCGTAAAAGTTTTGCAATACCGAGAAAACTCTGTACACTCTAAACGTTTACAGGTACCAATTTGTATTAGTTAGTTAGTTAGTTTTAATGCGGGTGCGAAGCCTATGAAGTGCTCCCTTGGCGCTCAAGCTATGAAGCCTATTGTGCCACACCCCTACTTATTCACTCTCAGCAGTCGAATCCAGACCTCTCGAAGAAGCCCAGTATATTGACCACTGATCGCGTGGCAATTTCCTCCGATTCCATAAAATGGGCCCCGAGGGTCTGTTGCCTGAGCCTAGCTAATGCCGGGTACTGGCATAATACATGCAGGGATGTTTCGTCATCCCTGCCGCATTTCCTGCACTCTGTCGTGGGGTTATACCCCATTTTGTGCATATGATAGTTCAAGTGGTTGTGCCCTGTTAGGGTCCGTACCACTGTCCTTATATCTTTCTTGGGTAAACACAGGATTTCCCTAGCTCTGTCCATCCTGTAGGTATACCCCAGGATGGATTTCGCCTGACGGCAACCCTGCGTTTGTTTCCAGCATTCCCGGTGTTTTGTTCGGATCCAGCTTTTAATGGCCATTCCGACAAAGCAAGACGCTATTCCCAGTACCGGTTCCGGTCCTCCTATGTATTCGCTCGCTGCACCGCGTTTCGCCAACTGGTCCGCCTTTTCGTTGCCCTTGATCCCTGTGTGACCAGGGACCCATATGAGAGCCACTTTGTTTTTTTCTGCAAGTTGGTTTAATGCCTTTTTGCATTCCCAAACCAGTTCTGATGTTATGTCTGGTGTCCCTATTGCAGTTAGTGTCGCTAGGCTGTCCGAGCAGACCGTAATCTGTCTGCCAGCAGCGTTTTGCTCTATTAGTGTTTCAGCACAGCGAAGGACGGCCAGGACCTCCGCTTGAAAGACAGTAGCGTGTCGCACAAGTGTGATCCCTATTCCTTTCCCTCTCTTGCTGTCATAAATTCCTGCACCTGACCCTCCCTCTCCCCTGGAGCCATCTGTATACCAGATTTCCCCTGGAGAAGCGGGTTACCATTCTCTTTCCACAGATCCCTTCTTGGGATACAGACGCGGAAAGCTTTGGCGAAGTTGAAGCGTTTTGTTATTTTATTTTGCCTCATCTGTAGAATCGGCAGTGCGCTGATATCACTCGGGAGTCTAGTGTGTCTAGTCCCCGGAGTCCATCTATTTGCTCTTGCCAGGCGGCCCATCGCGTGTGCCGCTCTAGCGCTTATCGCAACATGTGGGGGTTCCTCGCAGAGCATGAATCCTATCGCCTGTGGACGCAGTCCTCATAGCTCCAGTCAAACCCCTATCTTCGCAGCCTGTCCTGCATTGTTTTACGTTCCACCCGTGGTCACCAATCCACGGCCGCATGTAGCAGCCTGGGTTTTAAGACAGCAGAGTAGAGCCATGCTAGCATTTTAGGCCCTAGCCCCCACGTTAACCCAAAGGCTCTACAGCACATCCAAAAAGTCAAGACAAATTTCCTGCATTGGGTCTCCAGGTGCTTTGCCCAGTTCAGCTTGCCATCTAGGATTACTCCCAGATATTTAACCCTTTAAGGACCAAGCCTTGATCCCGTTGAATAAAAATTATGAAAAAATTCAGGAATAATGTATGGTCATTTTTTGATCGATTTTTGCAAAAAAAAAATTTTCTATAATTCGCGAAAAAGTGCCAGTTTCTCCACCTGTTTTTGGTGTAAAAAGTGATTGATTTTTGGTCGATGACGTGGCGCATGCGCAGTGCCGACCTTTCCGGGCAACAGTGACAAAAGTAGACAGATGCAGTGGAAAAAGTATATGGACAGTGATAAAAGTGAGGCACAGTGACAAAAGTAAATGTTATTTCGGGTGGGTTCGTGCTGCCTCGGGTGTACTCTTGCATCGTGCGCAGCCAACTTCATTCTATTTTCCGACTGCCGTCCCTAACCTAAAATCAATTTCCTGAAAAGTCTCGAGTTGCGTATTTTGTATGTACTTTTGTCACTTGGCAAAAGCAAAAAAAACACCGTCAATCGACAAAAAATCGCCTTTTTACACAAAAAACAGGTAAACAAAAACTAGCACTTTTGCACAAATTATAGAAAAAGTATCGTGTCCCACACATTGAAAAAGCGACGATTTAAAACTCGTGTGATAGTCATCCTCGCTCCACTCGGGTAGCTAACTTCACACTCGTTTTAAATATCTCGCTTTTTCAACTTGTAGCACAATATACTATTTTTCAATATTTATAAGTTTATCAGTTTCTATTGAGTATACGATAACTCATAACCACCTTACGCGAAGCGGAATAGTCCACTTCGATCTAATGCACGTATTTATTTTACAGAATTCTAAGCTTGTTACCTGAAAATTAGGAAAATCGAAAATAGTGAACGTTGCTCAGCTGCAACAGTGGTCGTTAAAGGGTTAACTGAATCTGAAAAAGTTAGCTTCCCGCCACAGAATACAGGAGCGTCAACTTTCGGAACTTTATAATTTCTCGTGAAAATGACCAGATTGGTCTTTTCCGGATATACCGAGAGCCCTGAGCATTCGCACCAGAGCTCTACGATGCGCAGCGCCGACCTTATAAGACCCATTAGCATTTCTAGATGAGCCCCCCCGACTAGGATTACAAAGTCATCCGCATATCCCTGAGTATAGTACCCCTCTTTATTTACTCTTCCAAGAAGGCCGTCCACTACAATGCACCACAGGAGGGGCGACAGGACACCCCTCTGTGGGCAACCCCGCGGAGCTATCCCCCTTACTAGGCCTTCACCCCATCTGGTTTCGAGTCTTCTTCGGCGTAGCATGCTTCTTATCCAGCATACTAGCTGGTCCGGCAAGCCACATCTCAAAGCCTCTCGACAGATGACTTCTGGAGGAGTACTGCTGAAGGCACCCTTTATTTCAAAGAAAGCGCCCACAGCATACCACTTTTGTTCCAACTGCTGCTCCAATTTTTCCAAAACAGCATGAAGCGCAGTTTCTACCGAGCAGCCTGTCTGGAAAGCATGCTGCGCTCTATGCAACGGGGAGACCAAGAGCACCAGATCCCTAATGTATGTCTCGACCAGCTTCTCCAGCGTCTTCAAGATAAAAGACGTTAGGCTGATTGGTCGGAAATCTTAGGCTCGTGTTTAAGGGCTATACTTGCACTAAATAATTTCGTCAGAGGAGGGACGACTAAATCCATGCCTTTTTGTAAAAGCGCTGGATAAATGTCATCCGCCCCTGGTGCTTTAAAGGGACAGAAGAACCCTACGGCCCATTCCACCTTTTTGTAATCAGCGACCTTAGCGGCGAAATTCCAGTCGGCCCATTCCACCTCTTGGCCCCAGCCTTCCTCCTCTTGGTCGGTTCGGATTCGCTGACAACCCGGAAAGTGAACTTCCATGAGGTGATTCAGCGTTGCTTTTCCGTCTTCGGCAAACTCACCATTATCGAGCCTTATGCGCCAGAGGCGAGCTTCCGGATTTTTCGCCAGGATCTTGTGGAGCTTCGCTGTTTCCGAAATGTTTTTCGATTTCTCGCAGAAGCCCCTCCAATCTTCCTGCTTATACTTCCTTATGTTTTTATTGTATTCACACTGGGCCGTCTTATAGATGTCCCAGTCCGAAGACAATTAAGTTCTATTTGCCCTATTGCACAACATTTTTGTCTTTTTACGGAGTTTCTCCAGGTGGGTGTTCCACCATTCTACTCCCTTCCTATACTTAATTGTGCTTGTAGGGCAATTGTTCTCATATGATGTTGTCAGAGCCCTTCGCAGAAAATCCGCGGCATGCTCCAACTCATCAATGGTACCATAGCTTGTGGGGAACTCCGCAACCCTCCCTTTGAGTTCCTCTTTATATGAGTCCCAAATTGTATTTCTGGGTCCGAAAGAGACTCCTCATCGGAGACTCTCCAATCCACTACCCTGCTCCTCCGTGCACCTGAACATAGAGTCAAATCGAGAACCTCACTCCTGTTTTTAGTCTAGAATGTGATAGTATGACCCCGATTCAGAATCTCCAGCTCTGTCCCCGCTATGTATTCAATTAAATCTCTCCCTCTGTCGTTGATGTTTGTGCTTCCCCACATCGTGTGGTGAGAGTTTGCATCACAGCCCAAAAGCAGAGGGATCTTGTTCTCTTGACAATACCGAATCAGAGCTTCCACCTATCTGGGAGGCGGGGGTTCCTCGACGTCGCCAGGGAAATGAGCCGAGGCAATAAATACCTCTAGCCTTTCTCCGCTACTGCCCCTGAGTCTCACCTAATAACCTTATAACTCTAGAGCAGAATTTAGGCACCAAGATCGCATCCACACCCTTGACGGCTATGCATACCCTTGGCGTTTGTTCGTCTGGTTAAAACCGCCGAGGCGCCTTTGTTGTGGTGCAAATTAATCTGCGCAATGGAGATTCCCGTCTCAGCCATTGAGAGGCTAGTTCGGGTCATCTCCGGACGCTTCTGGGACCCCTGCGGATCCCAGTTGTGTAACCCGGAAGGTAACCCTACTTTCCCCTAGATAGGGACGATAATCTAGAGCCGCAAGAGCTCTAATTGAAAATTAGGGAAGACCAACGACTAGAATCCAGCCTCTCCCCTTCGGCCTGGATTCCTGCCTGTCGGAAAATACCTTCCACGAATCAGTTTGTAGAGACGGGTTCTGAAAGCTCAGGCGCCTCAGAACGGTCGCCGGATTCTCGGAGTTGCTGGGAATCAGCACGGTTGCTCTGCTGTACCTTTGCAGACACTCCGTCCCCTTGACTTCCAAGTTCAGACCTTCTTTAAGTCTCCGTTAAGACACCTCCTTTGAAATCCCCGCCAGACCACCTCTACTGCGGGGGACAGGCCGGGGCGTTCAAGGATTTGTTGACGGTAGTGCATATCTTTTGAAGAAAAATCTTGGTCTGTAAATTCCATGAGTAATTGTAATTCAGCCATAAATTTAGTATTTGAAGCCGTATTGTCTAAGGTTATTCCCTGTACTTTCTTCTCTAATCCGTACTCTTTTAAAAACTCTTTAAATAATTCAGCAACAATCTTTCCGAAAAGACATCTTTTGGATGGAATTAGATCCAGTGTTATTGATTCAAGAATTCAATCTTCATTAATAAAGTGTCCTGTTTTCAAATAATTTATGCAAAATAAGTTTTTAGAATTATATAATAAAAATTACCAGTATTATATTAAATTTAATATGAGGATTAATTTCTCAAGTGTACCCACCCAAAAAAAAAATCCAATCAAACCAAAACTAGGACAATGTGTAGTCCTATTGGATGATAATTTGTGGAGAAAAAGTTTGCATTTTAATCAACTATTTATCGAGGATGAGGGTGTGGATTTTTTTGCAGATACTATATTTTTTAGCAATTTTTAAATTCCTTAATATCCATTAAAAATTTTTTACTAGTACAGTTTTGTTAGATTTTGTATTTTTGAATCCCAACCTAGTGGCTACACTTGAGATATTATCCCCCATATATGTAATTTGCGTTCGATTAGTTGCTTATTTACTTATTTTGGAGTCAAAGATGTTTCAATACTTGAAATAATTATTAATTATATTAATCCCTCGAGGAAGTTTCAATTTAAGCTCTAACCTGGAAATTCACTTTTTGCATTATTACAAATATATTTTACATATTATTATAACTAGATATTATTCATGTGGCAAGCCGATTTTGCGCAAAACGGAAAGTAAATTTTAGCGATAAAAAGCTTGAATTCAAAAACCTCGTTAACGTTAAAAAATCCAAATTTACTGAGGGCAGATATAGCACTGACAATTTATTGACATATACATATTTCTAAAAGCTAAAAAGGTCATAAAGTTAAAGGTTTAAAAGGTGAGTATTAGAATGGTAACAATGAAAATACCAGTCACTCCATAGAATGATTGCTGAACTGAAGACGTCTAACCGACCAGTGTGAAGGAGATTTTCGAGGAGTTATCAATAAATATTTTCTTTAAGTGGAATTGTTTCTCTTTGAATGATTTTGCTATCAATGAGCGCAAGTGATTTCGTTTAGGCGTTTTTGCTTTATTATTTAAATATTCGAAAAATTCTTGAGTTGTATCGTCATCAAAAAAATTAATTGGTAGATATTTCCTTACAACCCATTCCACAATCACCTCGTCAAGCTTTTTTTGATCAAATTTCTAAAATATTTATAATAAAATATTTTATTTACTTGATCATGTTATAATTTTATATTTAATGGTTGTATGATGCACTTAATTTTATAAGTTATTTTATATCAAAGAAATCAAATTACTTTTGAGAAAGGATGGTTCTTTACTTCCGGAAATGCTTTAGAAAACTCCTCTTTGTGGTAATTTCTGAGATGCTGAGTTATTCCCGTCGTGTTACCGTCTTTCATTTTCACCATTTTTTCCTTATTGGTTGTGGAGAAACATATTTTGCATTTTGCAAACTTTTCTTTTTGCTCAGTGTAATCGAAGTCAAAAAAACATCAAGCACTTCACGTCTTCTTTTCTTCGCCTTAAATGGAAGTTTCGGCTCATCATCGATGTCCACATTAATTAAATTATCCACCAATATACTGTTAAACATAGCATTTTCAATAGAATTTTCAGAATTTGTAAAAATCCAAACTTAATTTAAATTTTGATCTTGAAAATATATCTTGGACTACTTAAATTAAGAAACAAATACTTTTGTGCTGATCTTTTCTTGCATGAATCTCCAGCAGGTGGACTCTGCTCTATCGAATCGGTTTCCATTTTTACAAATGTATATTAAATTAATTTCAAAAGTCACTTTTATTATGACAGTTCTGATCTTTCCGATATTATCGTTCGAAATTGATCGGAAGCTAGACATGAGACGATATGATTGGGAACAAATTAATACACAAGAAGTTGGTTTTAGAATATGTTTCGAAAACGAACGAGACCGATCGAAATATTTAAAATTCTCGTATCGAAATGCAGCACTACTCATGGCAAAGCGTACCAAATATAACGAAACGATGGTCGCTTTCATGTCGCATCTAGGTATGGGGTGGCGCCCCTGGAAAGCCTCTGGGGGCTACATCATGCTGGATAGCGGCCACTTTTAGCTACTTGATGGACAGGTAGATCTCACTGTAACGCCCGAAAGGCAAAAGTTCAGGACAATAAGCAAGCAGCGAGCCATCAGATGCACTCATGGACTCATGGGACCAGCAATTCTAGGAATTCATATAAGGCGTGCGATAGCGCGTTCATCTATCGAGTCTCTGGTTTAATTGTCTGGGGTAGTGAATGAGATTATGGAATTTCGGTTTTAAATTGCCAAAAAGTTTACATATAGTTCATTATGCTTCTTTATTATTTCTTTTAAAATTGCAGCGTCTGATCTTATTACTCGCTGAGAAGTTACAATATCGAGAATTTGTCTCAGATATTTATAAAGTTTCCAACCAACGTCGTTTTCAGGAATCAAGTCGCGAATAATAAGACCAAAGTATCGCACAAGGCAAAGCATCTCAGATGCAGACATCTTTAAATTCAATTTATTTTTCAATCTATTTATCGAGATTATTGGAGGAATATTAGAAACTGTTGCACCCTCTTCAAAAATTTTTATACGAGCAGTTAAAACTTCCAGCGTGAAATATTTATTTTCAAAAATGAACTTGTATATTATTGACCGCATGACATATACGCAAATACCCTCCAAAAGGTCGTGCATCATGACCACAACAATATTTTTCGCGATGTGAAAATTATTTATTTTATTAAATATGTACGGTTCTTTAATACCAGTTGCCGATGCATCTAATGCTTTAACATCTTGTTCGTAATTTGTGGGTGTTCTCAATTTCGTTTCATCTTCTACTGCTAGCGTTACAGATTCTGAGGACGAAATTTTACATATTCTGCAGAAATAGTTGGCTTTGAAAGATTCTTCCAGACCGAATATACTATTATGACCCAGGTTATCATCTAGGATTAATAATAATTGAAATTTCACACGCCGCAAGACGCCATCGACTTTGATGAATATTCCGTCGCTTTGAAGGTAGTTAATTTCTTGAACTATTTTCCTGAAAACCGTTTCATTTGAGCACTTCTTTTTACCCTCACTGTGTACTAAGGTTGTTAGAAATATGCTATGCAATCAGGATGCTATATGCGGTAGAAGACAAGCAATAGAAACATAAACAGCACCGAATTTGTTTACACCAGCATGGCTGCCTAAAGGATTTCCCGTTTCAAGGTCGTCATAGAACAAAAACAGAGGCAGAACGACATCGCCAGCAATTTTGGAGTATTTTTCCCGCCTCAAATCACCTTGCATTACATTAGAAATACAGTAAAGTCTCACTTATTTCGAGTCCCTCTTATTTCAAGACCCCCTTATTTCAAGCCCCCTGTATGCGGTTATTTCAAATTGCGCAGTTCAGTCAACCCCCACCACGGCCCCTGTATACTCTCCTCCGCGTTGAAAAAAAAGAGGTCCGAACAGCGCCCTCGTTGGTTTAAATTGAGTATTTTAGGATGACGTCATGCGAATGCAGAATTTTTTGAGAAAGTATTCTAAACGTAAAAGTCGTAAATGTACAAATAGTAATATTTCTCAAGTGTAGAATGTTTTTTCTCAGTCACATTCCATTCTTTTGTCGATTCACGACCTTTCAGTTTCACGGAAATAAAGTAAAACATCCTAAATTTCAGGTTGGTGGCACGTCAAATTAGTAACCTCAAATGTCAGAAAGTTGCTTGTATTTCGTGACACTGAAAGGTCGTCACTCGAGAAAAGAATGGGACATGACTGAGAAAATAGATTTTACACTTGAGAAATATTACTTTTTAGACCTTTATCACTTACCTTTAGCAATTTTCTCCAAAAACTCGTGTGCCAAGAAATTTTTCACATCGTACGTCAACAAAAACACTGGCCAACGGACCGCGAACTTTTCAACTGCACAAATCGGGGCCGTCTGAAACGTTTCCAATTGGAATACATAATATTACGCAATCTCCGCACGTGAGTATCTGTATCTTTGTCCCTATGCTGCTGGTGTTTTTCATGCAAGAGACGCAACCGTCTCTCGCCCCTTGAGCTGAGAAACTGCGTGGGCCAGCAGTTCTAGGAATGTCGGGTCTATTTATGTGTTTTATTATTGATAGTATTTATTGATTTCAAATCGACCGCGGTTTTCGGCACACGCGCAGTTGAAAAAGTTGCTTAGCCAAAGCGCAGCAATACAAGGCCAGGCAGCCAATGAACGTCGCTTGATAAAAAGAACCTGCCCACTCGCGATAGAGGTGGGGGCTCCTCCAGCCTTGAAAATAACGACTCCTTACGTTTCAAGGAGGCGGAAATACGCGGGACTTCACTGTAATATAAGATTCTTTGCCCAACTTTCCAATATAATCCAATATTTGCTTAAACATTCCCGGTATTTCTAAAAATAATTTTAAAGTTTTCCGGAGAGGAATATGCATTGCGTAAACGTTTTCAGGTACAAAAAGTAATTCATTTACAACAATTTTATCCACAAAAGTTTCTCCAATTCTAAATTCTTCAGGTTCCATAAATCCTTTCTTTCTTAAAAGATCAAATCGTTTAGCTTCGGTAGATACATGTTCGAAAAATTAACTGTACTGGCGGAAGCATTTTTCTATCTCACGTAAAGAATTATCTGAGACATCAATTTCTTTTAATTTTTGTATAATATCGCGTTTTAACGACGGCAGGTACACACTTCGAATAAAATCATCCATGTAGTCTATTACAAGTTGAACGATTTTTCTCAGAAGACTAGGATCTCCATACAATGCCAAAATAAAAGTCAAAATATGGCCTAGCATCATTATGGAATCCATATTTGCGAATTTGAGTGATATCTGTAAAATTTGGTGAAGTACGCAACGAACGATATCAGCGATATAGAAAACGAGCAATTTCGAGAGGGAGGGATATCAAGAGAGAGCGAGTACGTGGCCAGTTTCTGAGCAGATTTGGGACGAGCGACGTCCTTGAATTCGTTAATGCTTGCCACGAATGAAAACTTGTATGCAAGATCGTGCACATCCGCAGAGCTGTTTTCGTAGTCACGTGTTATACCCACTCCCCTGTTATATTTTGACATCTCGATGCATATGTAGGTTATGTTCGTTCAATACCCAATTCAAAACTTGTGTGAACGCGTGTTGAAATCGTTGGTATGGCAACCGCCAGTGCGCATGTGCACGATCTTGCATACAAGTTTTCATTCGTGGCAAGTATTAACGAATTCTTGGACGTCGCTCGTCCCACTCCCCACTTACAGGGGTACTACTCCTTACTATTCCTTCGTACTGTTCCCCCATAATTTATATAAATCTTAACACATAGAGGCTCATACACTTATAGGCTATCATATGCATCTAAAGCAAATGCAACATATTCAATTACTTGAAGGCTATGTACATTTTTCGCTATATCACATATTCAATCCTTTTTAATTTGCACGATGAGTTTATTCACGGCCGCAAAACTTTTGTGTGGCTCAATATCATATACTATGTTTTCAATGAATGCCCACACGTAATCACAAAAGTATGGCCATCTTTTTAGCGCATGTTCGCTAAGGGTCGCAGCTGATGAACATCAGGCTCTTCCCGAATGTCACTGTTTCTAGTTTATGTCGATTTTATTGTTCATGTGCGAGATGTCAGTGGAATAAAGTGTAACTAGTTATCTGGCTTTTCTTTGGATAATCATTAACGAAGGTAACAGAAATATAAAACATTATTCTTTCTCTAGAGTTATTTCTGTATACCCGGATGAACGCTCTTATTGAAATTTTAAATTTGATTTTTCGACTCATGTGCAAGCAAAGAATAATGTCTTATATTTCTCTTACCTTCGTTAATGATTATCCAAAGAAAAACCAGATAACTAGTTGCACTTTATTCCACTGCCATCTCGCACATGAACAATAAAATCGATATAAACTAGAAACAGTGACATTCGGGAAGAGCCTGATGTTCATCAGCTGCGGCCATTAGCGAACATGCGCAAACGTCGAACGCGCAACATCCAACGCGGTTGACGACTCGAATCTCCCGAATCATTCATGCAAGCTCCCCAACTATTCGGGCGGGCGCCCCACCACTTCGGCCGCTGCTGTTTCAGGTGAGCACCCGAATGGTTGGGGTGATCGCACGTCTCAGTAGTGCAAGCGCGCCAAACCTTCGTGTGAAACAAAAAAAAAGAGAAACCACCCGAACTATTGGGGTGTAAACCCGAACTCCACGGGAATTCTTCGCTCAGTGAAGGTATTTGGTCAATTTTTTAGAAAGATATCGCAAAAATAGTGCTTCAAGAGCTTTAAAAAATGCCAAGCGATATCAAAAGAATTTTCATGTATTTCAAATATTTTAGGGTATCTTAAAAGTTTCCAAGAAATTTTTAATAGATTTCAATAATTTTTTGAGGTTTCGAAAGATTTTAAATATTTTAGAGTATTTTTATAAATTCCATAGAATTTGTAATGTAGATGTCCCAGTAATCGTGGCGGTCCCAATAATCGTCAGTTTTGAGGTGTAGGCGAAAGAAGTAAGTATTTTCCGCATGAAAATACATTCCTAAAATATTTTTAAGTAAGTTTGAACAGTGCTTGTTGTGGACACCAAATTAGTTTTTTCGTACAAATAGTGCACATGGGTAAAGAAAATTGATTTGTATTGCCGGCGGCGATGAATCAAAAAACGTGGAAAATAGCTTAACATTTAGGTTAGGAAACACGTTTCTTTGCTTAAAGGCCATGTGACGAGTGGGTCACGTGACAGGATTCCTACCTTACCGACACTTTTTTTTATTTGTAAACTTATTTGCACACGAATAGCCACATCGAGTTGAAAAGTTGGGATAATAAATAAGAAGCGCTAAGAAATGCAGCTCTGGTCCTAAATTTTTATAATTATTAAAAAAGCAAAAAAAAATTATTTACAAAAAAACTGTTTTCATAATTATAAAAATGTAGGACCAGAGCCGCATTTCTGAATGCTTCTTATTTATTATCCCAAATTTTCAACTCGATGTGGCTATTCGTGTGAAAATAAGTTTACAAATAAAAAAAGTGTCGGTAAGGTAGGAATCCGGTCACGTGACCCACTCGTCACATGGCCTTAAGCTTTTAATATGTCAAGAAATTACTTGATCGGGAGGAAAATTATTTTTTTGTAATGAAAGATCATTTTTGTTTCATAAAATTAAGTAAAATCTTCATTTAGTACCTTCTCGTTCGAGAAATGTCGGTCACGATTATAAGGACATTTCAAAAGCATAGTTGCTCGAGTAATCGTGACCGGTTGCGAAGACTAGGACGAATCTGTCAAAATTTTATTTCCATATTTCGTTACAAATAATGATTTAATTAATTTCAAAAAGGCGTGAAATGAAATCGGATAACTGACTTGTTACTCTGAGTAATAATCGTAATATAAATTAGAGCTTAAAACTGAAAAAAGGTGATGTAAAATATTGGCATGACTTTAGTGATTTCATTATCAATTTTTTAGTTTATTATAATTTTTCAGTGAAGTTAATAGTTATTGAGTAGTTTTTCATCAGCTAACATTAATCTATGCTGCATAATATAAAGAAAAATGTGCAACAGATACATAATTATTGATAGTTTTATTGTTTTGACAACGTAAACAGAATATAACTTCCAAATACACATGATTTTTTTAGTCACTGCTAATAAATATTTACTTCGATTTATTTTTGAAACCACTTTATTTCTTATAAATAAAATATTAATTTTATTCGAAAATATTTTTAATTGAAATAAAAACTAAAAAATTTTAAAGAAAATTCATTTTTATTATGATTAATTATTATAATGTCCATCAGACGTATTGGAACTATCAGAAGATTCTATTTTGAGGTTATGTTCCGACGGATTTAATCTCGGAGGTCTCAATCTCTCAATCAATATAAAACTAACAATACATCTTTCATTTCATTAAAGTATACTTAAAATACAAAAATACACTTGAAATACATCTCCAAATCGCTAAAAACTCATTTCAAGAAAACTTAACCTTTTTCACGAAGACTGGGACAACGACTCACGATTACTAGTACTTGGCAGATTTGGAAATAACGGTAACTGGGACATCGGTGCTTTTTGACTTTTAATTGTTTATAAATAAGAAGTAATATTAAATATAATGTAAAAACAATTCTTATAATATTCTAGAATGTTTAATGCTTCAATCAGTACCAATCATTTTTCAACTCATCCATCCAAAACAATTTTCTAAATATTTGAAGTCAATGAAATCTCTTCTGGTGACGATTACTGGGACGTTTACCTTAATAGATTTCAATAATTTGAAAGTATTCCAAAGGATTTCAAACGTATTAGCGTATTTTTAAAACTTCCAAGATATTTTAAAGAGCTTTAAAAAAAGTCAAGGGATTTCAAAATATTTTAAGGATTTGAAATATATAAGGGCGTTTTAAAAGATTCCAATGAATCTTTAGTAATTTTTAATAATTTGAAGGGATTCTAAAGAATTTTCAAGAACTTTAAAAAGTTTTAAACGATTTCAAAGGCGACCCTGCCCTGCCGAACGCTCCAAGGGAGATAGAGTCAATTGTCCAAAATGAGAAGTGCCAAATTTTCTGGAACTACGATTTTCGGACAGCAGTTTCCGTTGCACACTCGAGGCCTGACATCGTTCTCCAAGACTTCGAGAAACGAACTATATTCGTGATCGAATTCTCGGCTCCGTCCGAATACAATATCACTGGCAAGGAGAAAGAAAAGAAGGAGAGGTATCAAGACCTTAAAAGAGAGCTGCAACGACTGTACCCAAAATATTCGGTACAAGTAATTGTCCTTGTGATAGGTGCACTCGGAGGTGCGAAACTATCACTGGTTCGTAACCTTAAAGCCATACCCGCGTGCCAAAAATATGCCAAAGCACTTGCGAGATGGATGCAGAAAGCTGTCATCCTTGGGTCGCTTCGTGTCCTCAAGACACACGAGGGTTTCGCCAACCTGTCGTTGTGATTTCATCGTGCCCTGTAATCACCCATCTCACGGTTGTGAGATAAGATTCCATAATTGTGATTTACCGCGGTTCTACTGGGAGCCGGTGTCATTTTTTAGATGGCAGTTGCTCTCAGTGGGACCCTACGGTGGTTGTTTAACCCTTTTTTTAAATTATATATATAAATACATGTATCACCTGCTGTATCGACTGCTTAATTTGTAATATTTACTTCTTCTGTTAGGTTTTGTGGGAAGGACAAGTTTGCGTCTAGCATTTCTACATTAATGTTATTGTTTAAATGATCTATCTCCATTTCTTCCATTACAATATCTTTACTTTGAACATCATTCTGTGACATAAGACCTTTATGGAAATTGTATTTTGATATGAAATCTATGACCAGTTTTTGAAGTTCTTTTATTATCGACAATATTTCACTATCTTTCAACTGGAAAAATTCATGACACTGCACACCATTTGCTAAATAACATAAATAATACACAAAATGGAACACATTGAAACAAATAATAATAAAATCACAAGTTAAAGAATTGCAGAGATCATATTAGTCCATTCTATTCTGCTCTATGCAATTTGGTGACCGTCACAAAAAATTGTGGAAGATTGTTAATAAAATGAAAATCTAGATATAAAGTAGAGTGCGAAACAATAAAATTTAACACCATTTCTATATTTTGACATAAGGCTGGTGCTATACTTACGCTAACGTGAACTAATTAAACTTTTTTTAAATTGTGCAATTCTGTATTAAAATCCTTTATAGATAAAAAAATGCAAAATACAAAAGGCTAAAATTGGAATAATGTCATATTGAAGAATCGGAAGTTTATTTGGTTCTAATTTAAACCATTTAAAATTGCATGGTTTAAAAAAGAAACTCTTTTAATACTTGACCGGTTATAAATATAAAACAATCAAAATCGCAATTTAATTTGTATAATTTTGCATGTTCTTGAGAAAATAAATTAAAACGCTTTCAAATACAAAACCATTACAGTGAACTGTTAAAATTTGTTTGAAAATTTTTAAGTGTTCCTCAAATTTCTAATAAAGTTAAGTTCTTTTAACGAAAAATGTATTAGTTGATATTTCAATCAAAAAGATTAATTTTCAAGCATAACTAAGGATGATTTTTCAATCAAAAATATGACTTTTCAACCAAGACGATTAACTTTTTGCCAAAAAGACGAATTGACAACAAAGCACATGCATTTATAACGAAACACTTAAATTTGCAAATGATAAAGGTAAATTTCCAAACAAAAATAAAATAGTTTATTCTGAGTTTAAAAATATTTATTTTCAAACAGAGATAAGTTTTCAACTAACATGACTAATCTGCAACCCAAAAAGTTTATTTTCACATAAGTAGTTCGACTTCCAAGCAAGTAGTGAATTTTTCACCGAAAAAGATGAATTGTCAATGAAAAATCTAATAGTTGATATATCAACTAAAAATATGAATTTTCAACCAAAAATAAGAATGATTTTCTAACCAAACTATTGAATTTCCAACGCAATAATTTATTTTTTTACAAAAAAGATGAATTTTCAATCAGAAAGGTTAATTTTGTACCGAAATGATGGACTTTCCACAAAAAACGAGACATTTTCAACCAAAAATTAAATAGTTTAATTATCAGTTAAAAGAAATTAATTTTTAACAAAAAAGAACAACGAATTTTCAACTCAATACTTGAATTTTCAACCAAACGTCAAACAAAACCGTTTGACGTCCAACTAAGTATAGTATAATTTTCAACCCAAAAAGATAAATTCTGAATGACAAATGTAACAGCTCATATTTCGAGCAAACAAGATTTTAATTTTAAATCAAAAACAGTTAAATCCTCAACCAAAAAAGATTAACCTTTCTCACCAAATTAATACAAAATTTCTATCTTATAGATATAGCTTATAGGTTATGTGCACGCGCTTATTTACAAAGGCAAGCTTATGTATTGAGAAATTACTTACATGTGAGGACATCACGTAGATGTAAGAAGTTGTTCTTCTGTAGGAAGTCATCCATGATGAAAAGTTCTTAAGTTCACTAGTAAAACTAAATAAACACTAATATACGACGAACCGTTTGTCGCATCAAACAAACTCCGCGCGAAACTCGGCTTGGGGATGCAGTTCTCCCACCTAAAGGAGGCGTTACTGTACCAACACTGTTGAGGCTACAGCGGTTCCAATGTGGGCACACAGAGTGCCCAACAAGAGAGAAAATCAGCACCAAGTGGCGGGCGGGCGGCGCGCGACGTATTTGGTGTTGCAGCTCTATCACGTGGGCGAGCAGCTAACCCAAACAATTTTCAGTGCACTTGCTGTAAAAAATGAACGAACAATATCTAGCAGAATAAAAGCGCTCAATCTTTGTTAATGAACTGCTGCCTGAGGTGGAAATTGACACCATAATAAGGAAAGTACACCATCCTTGCGCCTCAAGTGGTGAACCTCCAGATGTTCCGACTGTAGTGGAGACTTCTCGAAGAGAATTTCAAGCGCGCTCTATTGGAATTTCGAGATATAGAACCGACTTCAAGGCACTTTCTGCCAAAACTTAAGGGCACTGGTGGGCCACCTTAAAACCCAGGTGTTGCCATTATATCGGACTGAACACCTATCAATTACAAAGATACAGAGGCTTGTATACTGTGAAGCAGTTGCTACATTCAGGGCACTAGGTTTCAAATCTAGACCTCAGAACGTTAACACCGCCTCTCAGAGGAGTAGAAACGATCCGCAATGGAAGAGAAGATTTAAGGAAAAAATCAGGAATAGTACAGTGCGTGACGAGGGTCGAAAGACAACGATTTCACGAGTGTGAAGTTAGCTGCCCGAGCGAAGCGAGGGCTTATATCACACGAGTGAAATCGTTGCCTCGGCCCGAGTCATGCATACAATTTTTCATCATATCGATAATCGAAAATTCGACTTGAGATGACTGTGGAGCGGGTCGACAATCGAATTTTCAACCCGCTCCACAGGCGTCGAAAGTCGAATTTCCGATTGAGGTATGACGGACGAAGTGATTGACTCTTTCTGACAGAGGCTTCATGTTCTGACTGCTAGACAGTCCAGGTACAAGAAATTTAACGCCAGTAAAGGTCTAAACCAGGCCTTCAACGCGCATGAGAAGCGGTTCTACCGGGAAATCAGTGGAGCTCAAAGCTACCTGGAAGCAGTGTAGCTCGACCTCGAAGAAGGTCGCATGTCAATCATTCCTGAAATGGAGGTTCTCAACATCACAACCTCCGATCTGTCTGGGGTGCTAAAGAAGGCGAAAAATGGCAATCACCTTGCCCTGACATGGTTCACAACTTTTGGTACAAGTTCCTTAAGTGTGTGTACGATTTATTACTAGGTGCTATCAGAGCATGCCTTATGAGCCAGCTTCGACATCCTTTTTCATCACGGTGGTCGTGAAGGAGGAACAGTTTTACTGAATTGGATCCAAAATCGGGTTTCGCATGAAGTTTCTACATCATGTATGGATTCAAAATCCGAAAAAATCAAAATCCTAGCTGCTCCCTCTCGCGAGATATCGACATTTTAATATTTAAGTTCTTATGCTATAAAATCAAAAAAAAATTATACTATAAATGTCCTCTTATGTCAAAAGGATTTATCTTGACAAAAATAGAATTTCCTATCAAAGTAAAGACTAATAGGACTTTCATTTGTCTCAGAAATAATCTTTTTGCAGCAAAAATTAACCTTTTGTGACAAACGTCATGTAATCTGGCAGCCAAATACTTCTGTTTGTATAAAAAATATATTCACGTGGTTCAAAACAAAACATGGAAGAGCACGATGCTTTTGTTTCAAGGCAACTTTTTCTCTGAGTGACTTGCATATTCCAACATATCACAATAGTTTGCAAAACGAGCCATGCAGATAAATGTTCTCATAATGAGAATAGAAGAAAAGTATGCGCCCCATGTGCTCTTGCGTTAGGGTGACCATCCGCCCTGATTTCCCCGTACATGTCCTCATTTTAGGGCTTGTGTGAGTTCGCTTACAGGATTTTTTACTTTGTCCGGGTTTTTGTCCGGAATTTTAAAATGATAAATTTTTATTTCTCAATCAACTTTTGGAGCTTTTTTGTACTAAATTTTATCATTCAATGCTATCTAACCATTGGCATATAGTACTGGACCGCTAGCTACGGCCGTCAGAAGTGGAATAGGGAATAAAAAGAGAGGGAAAATCGGGAAAGTTGACCTGTCTTTTTCTAAGGATGATGATTGGTTCCAAAGATATTATTGGTTCTACTCATCTTCCATCTGCTTTCATAGAAAAGGATCAACTTATTAATCGCCATCCTTTTAAAAGGACAGGTCGACTTTCTCGAATTTCCCCCTCTTTCTATTCCCTATTCCACTTCCGATGGCCGTAGCTAACGGTCCAGTAGTATGTCGATGTATTGAACTAATATTGACGGGATTTCGGAATCCCTATGATAAAAATTTGTTATAACCATTAGAAGTTCGAGATAGTGCACGAGGAGCAAAATCCCAAGTAAGTGTATTTTATCGCATAACATTAGAAACTTAACATAACAGATAATATCAATTTAATGTTGACGCTTACGTCGTTTTGTGAATCTAAATTTCCATTTCCTAATTAGTAAATTATTTTAAACAATTTAGAAAAACTTTAAAATAAAATAATTGGATAATAACATTATGTTCATCCAACTTTGCAGTTTAAATTGTTTTTTCTTTTATATAGTTTATCAAAGGTATTGATAGATTGGGTTTGATTTACAAATAAATAATTCTTTAAAACACAATTCCCACATAATTGATCAGGGTTCTTTAGAAAATTAGAGCATTATTATGCATAAGCGTAAGTGAATCAATAAATGTATTGCAATTTTCTTAAAAAGTCATATAAAGGTATATAAGTCATATAAGTCATATAAAAGGTTCTGAATCAATATCTATTTTTTGCAACAAAATGGCTCCAAGGAAAATGTAAATTTAATTCTGATTTACAAAGAGAGATTCCAGTATTTGAAAAATATGGCACAAAAGAAAGCAGAATTCGGTGCAAAATATGTAATGCAATTCTATCTATTGCAAATAAAGGCTGTGGTGATATTCAGTTGCATTTAGCTGCAGCAATACATAAGTCGAATCTTCCAAACCAAAACAACGTTCACCTCGATAATATAATGCAAAAGGATCTTATCAGCAGAAAAAATGAGAAGCTTGCTCGAGCAGGTGAAGCGACCCTTGCATTTTACACAGTACAACATCAACAATCCTATAGATCAACTGATTGCTCTAAAATTCTTCATAAGTCTATTTACAAAGATTCGAAAGTCTTCGAAGTGATGTCAGGTGCCAGAACAAAATCTAAGGCCATCGTCATTGATTCGTCATGATTAAGGAGGATTTGAAGAACATTTCTTATGCAGGTGTACCAACCGACGCAAGTAATCATGATGCGCTAAAATTGTTACCAACTTGCATTCAGTATTTTGATTATAGAAATGGGGGAATTCAAACTAAAATTCTTGATATCAAAAGTACAAAAAATGAAACATCTGAAACTATTTCAAGCATGATCGTTGAAGTTTTAACTAAGCTTCATCTAAAAAAAAAAGCATAGCTTTCACAGGTGATAATTTTAACACTTATTTCGGTAGTAGAAATAGGAACGGTGAGCAAAATTTGTTCGCTAAGTTAAAAGAAATGTTGACAGAAGCTTTAATCGGTGTAGGTTGTCCTGACCACGTTTTAAACAATACAACGCACGGAGACACAGATTCTTTGCTTCTTCTTTGATCTTGAATCTGTCGTTGTGAAAATTTACATCTATTTTTCAATTTACACTGTAAGAACTGAAGAGCTTAAAGAGTTTAGTGACTTTTCCGAAACTATCTTCTGAGCTTGATTGAAGCATTCGAAATCTCGGTGGCTATCACTATTTCCAGCAGTTCACAGATGTCTTCAAATGTTTTATCCTTTGATGTCCTACTTTTTATCTATAGACAAATCACCAAAAGTTTGCAATCTTTCTTTGAGAGTCGTTTTGGAGAATGTTATTTATGGGCGGTGTACTCGCTAATGGCTATGTTTCATCTGCACATAGAAACTATCGAGAGGGAAAGGAATTCATTGAAACTTAAGTAATTGCTACATTAAAATACGACTCGGAAGCCTACTTTAGTAATCGACCAATATTTCGCTGCGTTGCCTAGTCTTACCTGCCTCAAAAGCTGAATGCTTACGGGGAGCTTATTCTTACGACGCTATCGTCACGACGACTCTCATCCAACTGCCTCGACTCGCCGGCCACTCGCACTGCTCTCGACCTATTCCTATAGATAATAATTTTGAAATTATTATATTCGGCCATTCTGTTTCGAGCTTGGTCTCCAAGCTCTGATTTTACAAACAATGATCAGAAAACTCTTACAGAACAAATCATAATAAATAACTAAATTCAACTCAACACATAGTTATCTAATCGCTTGGATATTCGCTCTCTAACTCATTATCCATACCAGGTTCTAATACAATAACGTTTTCATCGTCGTCACTAAACAAATTTTATTTCACACTCTCACTTTCGTCATCTGTCTCTTCGAAATCTTTGCTTCCACGCCAAATTTTTAACTACACTGAAAAAATTTTGGGCGAGCTGCTCGCCCACGTGATAGAGCTGCAACACCAAATGCGTCGCGTGCTGCTCGCCCGCGGCTTGGTGCGGATTCTCTCTCTTGTTGGGCACGCTGTGTGCCCACATTGGAACAGCTGTAGCCCCAACAGTGTTGGTACAGTATCGCCCCGTTTAGGCGGGAGAACGGCATCCCCAACCCGAGTTTCGCGCGGAGTTTGTTTCATCCGACAAACGGTTTGTCGTATATATTCGTGCTTATTTTATTTTTACAAGTGAACTTTTGATCTTGGATGATTTCTTAGAGAAGAATAACTTCTCGCATTTACGCAATGACCTCAAATGTAAATAATTTATCAATACATAAGCCTGCCGTCGTGAACAGGCGCGTGTACATAACCTATAAGCTATAACATATAAGGTAGAAATTTCGTATTTTTTTGATAAAAAACGTGAATCTTTTTTGGGATTTGATTTAAAATCAAAATATTGTTTGCTCGAAGTATGAACTGTTACATTTTTCGTTCAGTATTTATCTTTTTTGGTTGAAAATTATACTACTTAGTTGAACGTCAAACTGTTTTGTTGAAAATTAACTTTTTGTTTGATGGTTCATCATTATAGTTAAAAACTCATGTCTTTGGTTGAAAATTTAAGTATTTGGTTGGAAATTAGCTTTTTTTTACATTTTGGTTGACTCTCTGCTTTTCTTCTTCTTTTTTCTGTTGGTATGTATTTGTCTCTAATGAGCCGAAAAGGAGGTTGTTTAAAAATCTAATTTTGATTCGTGATTTTTTTCAAGCTCTGATTTCGGTACATAAAATTGTTCATAAGAAAGCAGATTTCATTTCAATCTTAAATTAATTTTTAAATAGAGACAACTTTTTACCTTAAATTGTCAAAAAAACAACTATTTTTATTTAAATACTGTACCAAAAATGTTTTTAAATGTTAGCTAATTTAGGAATGTATGGTTGCTTGGATTATATCTTTCGCTATTTCGAAAATGTAATAATCTGAATAGATTGGTTGAGAATCAACCACAAAAAAATGTCTCTTATTTTTATTCGGATTTTGGAACAAGTTTCAGGAATCTTTTCATTATATCTACATTTGAATACTGAAATATATACTTTTAAGGTTTTCGAGACATTGTATTACGTATCATCAATTCATAAATAAAAGTTTATTTTATACCTGATGTTGAAAATTCTTTATCCTTCATTCATAAAAAAGACATAATAAGTACTGTGAGTGACTGTTGTTAAACATAAACACACATGATTATTATTAACGAAGTGTCTAGGCACACCAAAATATTTGGTGTATCGCTCACCGTATTTCGGTGAACCTATTAGGCGTCCTTTCTAGTTTCTCCTGGGAACACCCAAAATATTTCTTAAATGCTTATCGAATTTCGGTGAACCGAAAAGGTTTATTCTAAGATAATAGTTTCAATTGTTCTCAACATATTATATTAACAACTGTCTATGTGTTTCATTTAATCATAACAATTAGAATTATTGACATAATTTCCAGCACAAAATCAGTCGCAGCAAGTTTTATAAAAAAAAACATATTTTATACACGACTATCACGCAATTGTTTATAAAACTTGTTAAGAAAAATTGATATTGTTGAATTAGACTGACACTATTTAATAGAATCGGCAAGTAACATCATAAAGTCATACGCAGAATATTTTTAAAAACCAAAATAAATTTTTCCCTGTAACAGTAGACGAATATAATACAATTGTTTATACAATTTGTTATAAAAAATTAAATTTTTGTCTTATAATACAACTTTCGGGCTATAAAAATCGTGAGTCATTCCCAGCAACTTTTTATAGAAAAATTGTTTCCGTCCCTAAAAAGATACGACTACAGAACAATTATTTGTATAACTTGTTAATAAAATCATGAACTTTTATGTTCAATTATTTTTTCACTTTAAATAACATTGTCAAGTATTTTAAAATTATTTTTCATGCCGTCAAAATATTTTCTTGTAAAAATTCGATAGATGTCTATTAGTTTATAACATTTTTTTATAGCAATAAAATGTCTTTTAAACAATTTATTCCTATTATATTTGTATCTAGGCATTGACTATTATTGATTTCTGGTGTACTTAATTGTTTACACGATCACAAAATTCAACTGCGACCTGCTGCTTAATTTGTGCGCGAAAATCTATTTCTGGACTCGTGGGGCAATTGCTTTCTCTTTTGTGGGACTGCAGCGTTCCCAACATGCGGGAAAGGATCTGCTCGCACGTTTGGCACTAATGCTCACTCAAATGTGGTGTGGCCGCTGCACCGACCGCCGTGGTGGCGATGCGTTCTCACTAAGAAGACAGCTGCTTGCCCAAATTTTTTTCAGTGTACGTTACATGAAACGTAGTTTTTGTTCTACCTGGACCTTGCGCATTTGAATTCTGTACTCGATACGTGTCCCATGGCAACACACCCGTGATCACTATAGGTCTCTTATATCTGGACTGGAGCTTCTTTGATTGTCCCTTGGCAATCTTATCTGCTTTAACGAAAACTATATCACCTACGTCGAATTTAACTTTATTCAACCTTGCTTTATCATAACGTGTTTTTGCCCTTTTTTTGTTCAAGCTCAATCTTTTTTCGAATTTCGCGTCTCAATTCTTCCGAAATTTCGTGAGTTTCTGAATGAGCAGTTAGCACTCTAGTTTGACCATCGTCGAAACGGGGGAAGTATCCATAGAGCAACTCGAAGGGTGTCTTTTCCGTCGTTTTACTAATTGCTGCATTAAGGTCACGCTCAAGCTTCGGTAGTCTTAGGACCAAATTCCGCCCCTCAGCATTGTTACAATTTGACTGCATGACTGGAATAATGGCCTGATTGTGGCGTTCCACCTGCCCGTTAGCCTGAGGGTGACGGCTTGAAATCATCACGTGCTTAATGCCGTATTGTTGACAACAATCTGTGAATTGTTTCGCCGTGAACGACGTTCCTCTATCCAAGATAAACCATAACGGAGCTCCGAACCTCTCTATGAATTCCTTGATCCGTTTGACGGTCGTGCTGGCCTTTTCATCTTTGACTGCATACAACTGTACAAATTTCGTCAAATTACAAATTACTCGAAACAGGATAGCCGAATGTAATAATTTCAAAATTATTATCTAGGGAGTTTTCATAAGAAGGTAGATCTCACTAGGAATAGGTTGAGAGCAGTGCGCGTGACCGGCGAGTCGGTCCAGTTTGATGAGAGTCGTCGTGACGATAGCGTCATAAGAATAAGCTGCCCGTAAGCCAACGGCCATACCACGCTGAAAAACCCAGTTCTCGTCAGATCACTGAAGTGACCCACTGAGTGCTGTTGGCACATCGTGGGTGTGGTGAGCCCACACTTGTAGTTATTTATAACTACAACAAAACTATCCACCTAGAAACACTACCCGAATCGGGTAGTGTCACGCCTACCCTGAAAGGGAAATGGCTTAATGGTATATATACAAATGGCTGCAAGAACAAATATCTTACCTCTGCCAGTCGTGACAAAGGGTCCAAAGTGGTCAAGGTGCACGGTTTCGAAGGGACGCTTGCCTACATTAATAGAATCTAACTCCCCTGACTGTCGACCTACCACGTTCTTTACAAGGATACATTCTACGCATGATTTAATATATCTTTTTACATATGGCCTCATGCCCGGAAAAAATAGAGTTCTCTAATTAGGGCGACTGTCCGATTAACCCCAAAAAAGGCTTGTGAGATCATGATTTTTAATGACTATTCATTACATAGTCAACTATCTCATCTGATTCGCATCGCGTCCGTTCGTTTGCTGGCTTTTCTAAAATTTTTATTTTTCGGTTTAAGGTTTCGTCGGATCGCTGGAACATCAAAATTTAGTCTTCGCGGAATAAGGCATTGTTCATTGTCGCATCATCTAAAAAATCTACCTCCTCTACGGGAGCTTTGGATAGGGCATCTACATGCTGCATTTTGTCGCCTTTTCTGTGAACTATGCAATAATCAAATTCTGCAATTGACCCTAGCCATCCTACAATCTGTCTATTTTGCGTTTTCAACGAATTGACATAAATCAAAGACTGATAAGGGAACGTACCCAAACTACGTGACGAGTTTTTCTTTTGTTTAAATAAAGATGAGAATAAAATTTCCATGCAGTTAAAGAGGATACAATGATATAAACGGACGAAGACGCTCCATCGACCACACTGCTGCCAACATTTCCAAATTACTAGAATGGTAGTTACGCTCTACATCCGAAATTCTACGACTAATCGCATATACCAAATGAAGCTCGCCATCTACCCCCTCCTGAAAAAGCATGTCACCTAGCCCGCCAGGTGAAGCAACGGTATGCAACTCGGTTCTTTTCGCTTTTGGATTGTATAACGCTAGCACTGGTTTCGAAACCATTTTCTCTTTCAGAATTCTGAACGCCTCAACTTGTCTGTCACCACAGACAAAAGGTTGATTGGCTTTTAATAAATCGCATAACGGAGAAATCAATCTCGCGAAGTTACACGTGAATCTTCAAAAATAGCTAGCTAGACCCATGAATCTTCTAATCTCGTGCACGTTGCGCGGTACTGGAAAATTCATAATTGTGTTAATTTTCACGTCACCTGGCTCTAACCCCTTTCCACTAGTTACGAATCCCAAAAAATCAATTTTTTGTAATCCAAATTTTCACTTTTTCAAATTTAGAGTTAACCGAGCCTTCTCTAACAGTTCTAAAACCTTTCGTAATTTTTCCATTAGCTCCGACCGTGAGTGAGTAAAATGAAGAATGTCATCAAAATAAGTAATCGCAATTTTATTCTGATAATCTCCAAACACCTTTTTCATTATTTTATTAAAATGAAACGGTGCGTTCATAAGTACGAACAGGGCTCTTTCAAATTGACCCATTTGGTCTGGTGTTATATAAGCTATCTTCGCTTTTGCTTTCTCTATCAAGGGTATTTGTAAATACATGTTAGCCAAACCCAAAGTCGCAAAAATTGTTACTCAGTGAATTTCCTCTAAACCGTCATCAATATTAGGCAAAGGTAAATGTATGCGGACCGTGTCGTTATTTATTCGCCGATAATCTACTCCGAGTCGATATGTACCGTCTTTCTTTTAAATTAAAAGAACAGGACTAGCGTAAAGAGATTCAATGGCCGTAACTTCTCCTACTCTGCAATACTCAGTAAAAATGTCGCGAATGATTACACGTTTCCGCGCACTTGCACGATTAGGTTTAAATGGATGGGGTACGGTTTCCTCTTTCATCGTAATATTCATTTCTAATAACGAAGTTGTTCAAACTTGTTCAACAAATTCACTAATTCTTGTTTTTATACTTTCGACGTAGTTACGTCAGCTGTCACTTCGCTGTCTACCACCGGATCTATTCTACGCTCCAACTGCGGCGTGCTACTCTCCATTGTCAACACAATGTGGCACAATTCGAAACACCATGTCGCTTGCGTTACATTTCCCAAAGTACATTCAGCAAAATGTAAGCTGCAATTTGATCCTCCATTGCACTGACACAGCACTTTTCCGACACAAGATGGCTTCTCTTTGTTCCTTTATTACAAAAGCACACCTCACCGACCCGACGCCATCTTGAAAATTTGCACTTTCTGGCTTTATTTTCCCACTTCCAGTGATCAAACTTCACAAAATCACGCTACAGACAGCACTACACCATCCTCCAGTGGAGTGAGCAAAACAGTCCACTTCTGAAATGTTATATTCACAGATATAATGCAAGAAATAACTTACATTAAACTGAATTAATTGGTGCATTAAAATACAATTAGGAAGCCTACTTTAGTAATCAACCGATATTTCGCCGCGTTGGCTAGTCTTATCTCGCTCAAACGCTGAATGTTTACCGGGAGCTTAATTTTTACGATACTATTGTCACGACGACTCTCGTCCAACTGCCTCGATTCGCCGGTCACTCGCACTGCTCTCAACCTATTCCTAGTGATATCTAGCTTCTTATAAAAACTCCCTAGACAATAATTATGAAATTATTACATGTACGTGGTATGCTTCGAGTATTGAGAATCTTTGTTAAACCCTTTTGAAGAATTTAAATTCCCCGAGTGGATGAATTTCAAAGCTGTTGCAGAGTGGAACAAAGTTTCAGTCACACTTGAGTATTTGCAAAAAAAGAGGTTGTTATGGTCGACGCGGCAAAGCTCTTCGAAATGTTCATGCACTGATGTTTTCTCAGAATTGCTAAAAATAGCGCAATTCTTCTTTGCAATTCCAGCGCATAACGTAAACGTTGAACGTGTTTTTTTGTTGACAAATAGTCAATGGACTAAAGAACGAAACCGATTAATATACCAGCCATTAAAGGCCTAATTCAAACTGCTTTAAATTTCAAGCACATGAATTGTAAAGAGTTTTACTCATTTGCGCTTAAAAATGAAACTCTCTTATTAGAAGTAGGAAATTCCGCTAAGTGCGGCGTAAAATAGGATAGCAAAATAATTTTCATTATGTTAACAAGAAAATAATGTTAAGTGCATATTTTCTTCCGAATTTAGTCACGTGACGAAAGAGATAAAGTACTCTTAAACATTCCTACTATACGAAAAATATATATGTGTGCTTTTGTGATATTGATTAGAATGCATCAGGGTTCAAAAATCAAAATATAAGATGTTAAGCGTTGATAAAATTTAATGAACCAGTTCATTTGAAAAAAATGTTTGAAAATTCTCTTTTTTATTTCATCCGTTGTATTCTACTATGCCCTAATTGACCTGTTTTCCAACTATTTTGTCCTACTTTGTACTCTTTTTTAAAACTTTTCTGTCTTACTTTGTCCTCTCTTTAAAATAAATTTTTGTCCTACTTTGTTCTCATTTCTCAAAGCTTTTTGTCCTACTTTTCGAAAGTCGATTATGGTCACCCCATCTTGCGTGTTTCGTTTTGAACCACGCGAATATATTTTTTATACAAACAGAATCAGGCTCCCCAAGCTGCTTTCCCTTTTTAATAAGTACATGCGCGAAGTAATACATTTTAGATGATTTTAGCAGTTTGAAAATTGTATTTCAGATTTCAACGAGAGGCTACTTTTACGCTTTTCGGGTGAACTATTGGTGCACAAATTCCGTTCGAATTAGCTACAAAATGTTGGTTTCTTCTCCGCCATAATTTTTGGATGCCCAGATTTTTCCCCCTTCGGATTATCAATATAGACTGTTTTTCCATGTTTTTATTTAGATTGGTACGTGAGAAGTGTAGATTTTTTCACAGGAATTGATTTATTCGCGTATATCATTTAAAAAAATAAAGGTTAAGAATATGTCAAGACGTTCAAAACATCACTTTTTTTAATTAGTTTAAATTTCTTTCCATGCTAACAATTTAACGCAAGTAAAAACATTTCAGCTTGGGGAGCCTGAACAGAATTATTTGGCTGCAAGATTGGATGAAGTTGTTCGCAAAAATATAATGTTTACTGCAAAAAGAAAGAAGTAATTTAGACGCTGCATGGTTCCAACTAGAGAAAGCAAGAGCAAGCAATAACCCTGTAATGGAGCTGACTGACATCACATATTCAGATGTTTTAGCGGATTTGAAAAGGGCAAGTAACTCGAAAGCTCCAGGTCCGGACTTGGTCCACAACTTCTGGTACAAGTACCTGACGAGTGTACATTTTGCGTTGCCAATGTGTTTTCAGAAGATCATCGAACATCCAGATCTGATGCCAGGCTTTATGCTCAAAGGTACTACGTATATGTTGCCTAGAAAACCAGATGCTCAAGATCCATCTGAATTTCGAGAGATAGCCTGTCTTCCAACAATTTATAAATGCCTTACAGCTATCATTGAATCGAGGGTATATTCTCACTGCGACGAGAATTACACCCTTACAGAAGAACAAAAGGATGTTGTGAAAACTCGCGAGGCAGTAAAGATCTAGTCACCATAGATGCTGTCGTCATGAGGCAAGATCGTAAACATCAAAAGAACTTGCACATGGCATACATTAACTACAAGCAAGCGTTCCTTTCCGTACCACATGACTATTTGCTTGAAGGCTTAAAAATTTACAAAACCTGCCCACGCATCATCGACTTTCGAAGTCGTGCGCTGATGCTTTGGGATACAATAATCAAGTATTTTGATCATGGGCAACCAAGGATAACTAGATCAATACGCATTGCGACGGGTACCTTTTAAGGAATAGCATGTCACATGGGTTCACAATACATGATAGTGAGGATGGTCGTCAACTGACCCATCTTCTATATATGGATGGCCTGAATCTATACGCTAGTTCAGACCACAATCTGCAGCAAGTGATCGATGTCGCAAAGCAGTTTTCCATTTAACCATAAGAGAATTAGAGTCCGCCGAGCTAGAGAACGAATACGAGAATGGCATCGAGTCAATTGCTTAGGCCGAGTCATATAAGTACCTGGGTATTCTCGAATCTAAGGGTATTCAGCATGCGATAGTTACGAAAAGCTTAATGACTGCCTTCACTTCATTAATTCTGAAGAATTCTCTCAACTTGGCAAACAAGGTCAGGGCAATCAACACCTGTGCCATCCCCGTTCTCACGTACTCCTTTGGGCTCAACAAATGGTCTAACACCGACCTTGAAAGATTAAACAGAACCATTCATGTAGAAATGATAAAGCACCGAATGCACCACAGTAATTCGGCGATTGAAAGGGTAATTATACCACGACATACAGAGGATAGAGGCGTTGAAGATGTCAATAACCTGTGTAAGTCACAAGTTATACAATTGCGAGAATATTTCAACAGCAAGCGAGATTTTGCGCTTTACAGCACCATCTGTAAAGCGGATCTCGAATACACGCCATTGAATTTGTCCTCAGAGGAGGCCTTGAATATCAGGGCAGAAACCATAAAGGAATTAGAAACACAATGGAGACAAAAATTTGTCCACGGCGAGAACCCCAAAACGTTGGATCAACATGAAGTGGATAGTGATGCATCCAATATTTGGCTGAGAAGGGGCGTTCTGTTTCCAGAAACGAAAGGATTCGTCATTGCGATTCAGGACAGGATTGTCAGCACCAGAAATTATAGCAAACACGTATTACATCAAGACGTGGTTGACCGGTGCCTATTACGCGGAGATACATCATCGCAGAAGGTTTCAAACATCGTTCTGAATTAATTTAGAACATCTTCAAATTATCAAGCACTTGACTTAGAGAACGTACCCAAACAACGTGACGCGTTTTTCTTTTGTTTAAATAAAGATGAGAATAAAATTGCCATGCAGTTAAAGAGGATACAACGATATAAACAAAAGAAAAACGCGTCACGTAGTATGGATACGTTCCCTTAGTCCGTGGCTGATGATGAAAAACCGGGTTCATAGAGAAACAAGTTTAAAAAAAAAAGAAACCAGGGCGTATGGCGTAGGGATATGGCGACCCATCACCCAAAAGCTCCGGCTTTTGCAGTCAGCCAAATTTCATTGGTCTAACTTCCCAAAGCAACGAATCAAGCGGTTACGCCAACAGCATCGCACAGTGCCACCCACAATATGCCTCATTTGGATGGATGCCATGGTTAAGTTGGGAGTGACAATAGGACCGAACAGCGGTGACAAGGGCACTTGCCCGTAACTTAAGAAAAGCAAATCACACATTGAACAAGTTTAAACCAGGCTTACCCAATTTATCATATAATCATACTACTCTTATCAGATCACTTAACTACATTATAAAATGCGTCTATGACTGACGATACATACTAGGACAACCCCGTGTAGAAAAGGTTCGCATAAACATCCAACACAATAACCAAAAATTCATTCAACATATTGAGCTATAACTATCTTAAATCTAAAGTTTTTTTTTGCAATAATAATATTGAAAATTCTAACCATCAACTCTTACAAATTGCAGTATTTCCAGTTATAAGTTATAAATAATCGAACGTTATATTACTTACATACTGGTCACGATAATTTGTCGAAATTCTTCCGAATTGGTTTTACGAAAAACAAAAAGAATTGTTTGAATTGATAAACTATGTGTTGTCTTCCGAAAGAAGGCATGACCCACAGGGAAATTCTATTCGGCTAAAAACTTTCAATAAACAATAGGTACTCAAGTTTTTCCGTAATTAAATTTTTATATTTTATTAAATATTATTTTCTGACAAATACGCATAAAAAGACAAATTCAACTGTCAGCGATTTTAGGTTTTCGCCGTTGCGGGCGCTGCCTGCCATAAACGGCAAATGTGTATATGGCTGTCTCTATAATGGTATTTACTTCAAATATAGAGTTAGAGTCTCTTAACGAACAACATCTTTTGTGTGTCTTGTCACAACACAATATATTCTTAAATGAAGAACATATATATTCTTAAAGTATGTAACTATTACTTTCTCTCAAGTGAAATATTTTCTTGCTAAAAATATACATTAGCATACATTAATATATACCATACAGTTTCAAGCTAATAAAGTAAAATATTCCATCTGATACTGCACTTTCTCAGATCATGAAAGTCTAATCTTGTTCCAAGCAAACGGTACTAAGTATTTACACAGAAATAAGCTACGCTTACTTTTGCTGTGTTCAGTTTTTTCAGGTTCTAATCAAGCCGTTCCTAAGGCAATTTTATGTGCTTTACTTTTGTTTTACAACCTAATATAAGTCCTTTTGGACTAAAAAATGCTGCTCCTCGAATAAGGGTTAGTATCCGACTCAAAACGAGCCCACCTTTTTTTCTGTGTATTTTCGTGTATTACATGTTTTGTACAAATCCGTTTCGGTCCAAAATTTGTATCTATTATGATTTTTTTCCTAAATTTATCCGTTGGAATCGGAAATCAGTATACGAGCAACAATCTAGTATATAAAGGGTAAAATGATCCAAGTTATACAATATTCCTATAAGAGGTTCATAATATACCAACATACGAGTATATATTTAAAAAAAAATGTAATCCTCTCTTGTTTGTTGCAGGTTTAAGTTCACAATTCGACTGTTTACCTAATGGCGACTTGATTCCAGGTACCTCACGTTGCGAACCTTCTTATTTTTCTGACAAGCATCATTCTCCTATCAAGGCTACGCCTCCTATGAGGACTTCTCATCCTGCATCATTTCCCGGTAAAATGCATTCAGAAACACGTGAACAATAGTGGAAAAAATAAGAAACCCTATTTCTACGGTTTTTCCCTGTATTCTAAAAGTTCATCTCATGATTGCATGTTATAAATTGATTTTTTTACATAACATCTGAAATTAAACTTTTCCAAGTGCCTTCCTTAATAATATTCCCTGAATTGGGTTCAGAAATCTAGGCGGCGCTACAGTCAATTTATCTGGTTACCTACAACATCGTATAGATTAAACAACGCTGGAAAAAGAAACAGTGGACGTAGCCAAATAAATCGACTGCAACATGACTGCAGAGTTGTCTAGATTTCCAATAATGCTTAAAAAAATGTAATCCTCTATTTCTTCTTGCAGAATTAAGTCCACAGTTCCAGGGTCACCCTAATGGTGCTGCTTCGCCTGATACTCCTCGCCCTGGCTTTCGACCTGATCCTTCTCGCCGACATCAGTCTTCCGTCATACCTCTTTCTCCTGGCAGGTCAGGGACCGGGTCAACTAGGTCCAGGTCTCCTTCTCCCAGATTTTCTCATCAGGCATTATTACCCGGTAAAATTGATTCAGAATCATATGACTAATAAAGTGTTGCAAATCAGAGAACATATTGGCACAGTGAACCTCAACTAACTTCAACTGGAAGGTTTTTGAAATTCGATCCAATACAAGTCTTTGAAATAATTTTTTTGGTAGTTTTTCAATTCTTAAAGAGTTAAGACATAGAAATCCCAATTTCTTAGCAGCAACTATCTCCAGCAGATTTTCTGATGAAGTTATTGAAACCTGCATTTTTTTTTGTTTGATGCCCTCTAAAAACATCCCGATACAGGAAAACTTTTCTAATTTAGTAATAAGCGTCGTATTTTCAACCCTCGCGCATTTAAGGCACATCCAAAATAATTTCATATGCCAATAGTTTTATTAGAAAATTTGCTGTTCACGAACAGTCGCATTTTCAAACTTGATCTTTATAGTGATTGCAAAAAATCAACCCTAAAATTTTGTAACCAATCTTTTTTAATTTTACGCTAAAGCAAGTCATTGAATTTATCATTTTCGAATAGGCCACGAATTGGTATAATCAATATGTCCTGCCCGTTTTTAGAATAGTAAAGTAGACCGGAGAAAGGCCAACCACCTGCGCCGGAACAAGAGGCACTTTGCAAATAACATTGCTATTCCTTAATGATTTTGATACTTTTTTACATAAAATAATCTATTTTACTAAATAAATGGTTCTCTAAATATAAGTCTTGAAAACTTGAATTTTAATATAAAAATAATGCAGAAAACAGTTTTGGCAACTAAGGAATGAAAGATTCGCTATCAGAAATTTAAAGTTTGCAACATTAATTGAAACACTCATAGCATGAAAATTTGATCTTGTGGTACCTAAAACATAATTCCATCAAGAAATTGAGATAATTAAGCTTCATTCAAGTCCAAAATCTATTGATTTTATGAAATAGCTAAGGCTTCAGCATCGAGGCAAGAATAACCAAGCAAATGGTTGAAAAATATGCTCGAATGGTAACTCTACCACAAATGTGGCCAATAATACGATACGATCAATGTCTGGCCTCTCTGCCTCAAAACAAACGTGTGCAAAACACACAGAATTATTTTATTTTTCAACAGTCGGTAAAGCAGATATTCTTACTTGTTTGTCAGATATCTGCGGATGTGACCCACACCTAGCAGAATTTTAATGAATAAGGAATTATACCACATCTATCACTATTTCTTACGAAAAGAACTTCAACTTCTTTCTGAATATATTTAAAGATAACTTTTCCAATGCCCAAAATATCAAAGAATCCAATCCAAAAAAGAATTTCATCCTAAGATCAAATCGTTGTGTTATTCATATATTTAATTCGCATGAAAATATTATATACAATAACGATCAATCCCACTTGCTAACTTTTTATAGAGTAATGAATGCTAACCCATCGGTCTTGCCTCGGGCTACCCTACCGCCTTTTTAGTTTACACTGCTTCTTAAAATATACCCTGAATAATATACGAACAAGGTAGATCAACAGCAAATAATGCCGGGAAAATGACATATCATTCTGGTGAACAAAACTAACCTCGAAAAATAATACGAGTGTGTACTTGAAAAAAATTAATCCTCTATTTCTATTTGCAGAATTAGGCACAGGGTTTGGCTACCCTAATGGCGGACGTATTCCTGGGCACGAACCTTTTTTGTCTTCCGGCAGATCTCATTCTCCTGTCAGGCCTCTTCTTCCTTCCACGCGGCTTCCATCTTCAGGGCCTCCTTCTGATGTACTAGAATTTATTCGGCTCATTCCCCGTAGGAACCCGCGCCAGCAATTTGAATTTCGAAAATACTCTTTTCCTGTCGATGAATTCATTCTAGTGAAAGTAGGATATAATCAATATGAACATTTTCCTAACCATGAACTTACTGTTCTATCAACATACAATGGTGACGTTTTTGCAATATTCGAAGACAGTACTGGTATTCTTCGTGGAATATTTAATGTTAGTAGAAGACGGGTAAAAATAAACATGAAAACCGGCAAGGTTCGGATAATGAGGACAGAAGAAGCAAACGAATGTCCAGTTGACCACCAAATCAAACCAGATGATTTTAAAATAGTGTACGCGTGAACCCGAATGTTTTACGTCCACATCATTAATTCAATTTAAAAAAAATGTTAAGCAAAAATATAATGTTGTTTTTAATCCGAAATCGGATCAAAATGTTATATGTAATTTGTAATTGCATTAAGAAGTCAATATATTATGGTTCTTAAGGCATCTGTCGTCTCTCAATTACCCTGTCACTTTTTTTCGAAAACGGATAGAAAATAGCTTCTTATTCATTTTTTTTTCGTGATAATAACAGGAAAATAATTATAGAAATACCATTATAAGGAAAAAATAATATAAATGTTAATATATATAGAACAATCATTTTAGGAAGGCATCTGTCGTCTCTCAATTACCCTGTCACTTTTTTTCGAAAACGGATAGAAAATAGCTTCTTATTCATTTTTTTCGTGATAATAACAGGAAAATAATTATAGAAATACCATTATAAGGAAAAAATAATATAAATGTTAATATATATAGAACAATCATTTTAGGAATGTCATGGTTTGGAACATCTTCTTTCATTATACTAATGTGGCACTTTTATAGTCTATACTAGGGGCCTGATACCCGCGCGCGCGCCACCTCAACATTTCCTGAGGTAATATGGCACATGGGGAAATGTGACACCTCGGATCTATGTTTTTTGTTAGGGTAGTATATTTGGTGGAATATACAACACGGAGTAAAATGGAACAACGAGTAAAATGGAAAAAATGGTACAAAATATTGTACCATACTGGTGGCACACCCATGTATCGTTTTGAAGACTTGTGTTTTTAGTTCCGAGGGTACGGCTTGGAAACAATCGCTGTCAGAGATTTGTAGCTCTACTCATTTTTATTCGTTTCTAGTCTTCGGAGGAACCGCGGGATGGCGCTGATCCGGAACTGATGATCGGATGCGTAACGAATTTCCTGAAGCTAAGCTCGGTTTTGTGCTTTGTTCTCAAACTTTGGAATCGGTTTTCGAGCCTGTATCCGAGTTTTTATGAATCCATCCCCACTTTTAGGATCGCACACATGTGAAGATGCAGCTGTAACATCTTTGACACACCTTTCAACAGCTTGAGTGTGACATGGAAGGTGGAAGATATCATCCTTCAAAATTTGCGATACATCTTCCAGAAGAAATTGATTCAGCTCATTTTCACTGAAGTGCATTGTCAGTGGAGGTTCAGTCACTTTACACTTCTGCCAGTTGATGACGTCAACATAATCTTCAGCTTTAAAATTAAGCTCTGGAACTTCAAACTTTCTCATCACTTTGGAGCTGGATTTTCTGGCAGATAGAATGTAATTAACAGCTTGTTCTCTCACATTGAGCCTTTTATCACACAAAATAGCGATGATGATATTTTCAGGATGTGCGGCGTAGGCATTGGTTTTAATCACTTTATCGATGACTTGTTTGAGATCATCTTCCAAGCATCTACTTAAAATTAAGCTTCGGTACAGATTGATTGGAGCATCCTTCAGTTTTGCGTTACATTTAATGTAGAACCACATAGGAGCGTAGACTTTTATCGTGAATTTGGCTAGAGTCTTCAATTCTTCTGATGGATTTTCTGCGCTAATGTATTTCCTAAGAATCCTGTTCACCATTGTCAGCCACTTAGCATTTGACACTTTTCCGGGATCTCGTGATGAGAATCCTGGAAATTCATCGCAGTTTCCAGATGAGACAATTTTGCAAATATCGTAAAGATATTTCTGATCTGTACTGAGATTATTGGCATCAACTGCGGGCAAGTCAAAATGAATAGTTTCGAAGTCGACAAAAGGAAGCTGATTGCAGGTTGATAAACTCTTCCCTATTGGGCCTGAATATTGATCAGGACCTAATGTTCTTCCGTCTATTTTTTCAAGCATGTGACGTAACCCGAGCTCATTACCATGGAGTTGACAAACCGCCCATTGCAATGGTCTTTCAATCTCTGTCTCTAGACGACGAATAATACCAGAGTGCTTTCCGATGTTCGTAGGACAACCATCGCATCCGCTACACGCTAGAGTAGATATATCAACTCGTTTCTCAGAAATATGGTTCAGAATTGCACGAGAAAAGTTTTTGCGAAATTTTTGGTTTCTCCCGTCTAACTTTGTTCTTATCAATGACAAAAGCTTTAAGTTGCGGTAATTGAAAAGAAAGATCGTCTAGAAGAGCTGAAGCAAGATTTGCCGAACTTCTGTCAAATATGCCGTACCTTTCGTAGGCCATTGCAAAAGTGGGAAAATTAACTCTAGTCTGGGTGCTTTCTTTCAAGCCGACGGGCATCCATTCATCTTCGTCATCATCACTAATTTCATCTTTGTCAGTACTGTCATTGGAATCTGAAACAATCTCATTGTCATTTTCATTCTGTATTAAGTGAGGGTCACGATTTTCTTGAAATTCTAGATTTTCTCTCTCCACATTATCATACGATTTTTGACGTTTGTTTTCCATAATAATTTCATCGTCGCGGGTATCGATCTTACGTTTCGTATCGTCTTGTAGAGTGTGTTGGGAAATAGACGATATTCGCATTGCTCTTAAGCTGCGTTAATCTGAAAGAAAGTCTTTTACCCTTGAAGGAACTTGATTTTCTGAAACACAAAGGCAATTTTCTTGACATTTGCAAGCAGCTAAGTCAAACAACCGATTTGCTTCACTAAGATACGAAAGCACATTTTTCTTAAATTCATGTTTTTTTCGATCCCTTCGAAAACTTTTTCGTAAAGTTTGAACTTTATTAGCTTCCTTTCTTATTAAGGCCATAATCCTTTGCCGAGTAACAATAGGAATCGAGCATTTTTTCCAAATATCTTTAAGTTTTGTTGCTGCCACGTTCGATGCGTTAACGAATTTATTTGTATTGCAAAGGAAGTAATGATACCTCATAAGATCAAGACGCGCCGGCAACTTTCCATCACTCAGGCTTTTGCAAACTCCCAAAATAGAACATTTTACATTAAATTATGAATTCGGATATACTAATATGAAATTACCAACAACGAAGTCAACTGTAATGGTCACAAACTAAAAAATTCTTACCTATTCAAGCGGAAATAATTATAGGCAGCAGAAATACATATGTATATATATTTTTAAACGTATCGTACAGCTCAATGTATGAAAAATTCCCACAGAATGACAGAATACCATAAACAAATGAATACATTAAGAAATTAGCAATTTGTATCATTCAGAAACAAAAGAACTGCATGAATTTGCTGCGAACAACTTCAAGATAGTCTAAAAAATTATTTCAAGTTTTGTAATATTGACTATTACTATGATTTTCTAGGGCAAACATGAGCTTTAAGTGACAAAATGCACTTTGCACTATCTCCCGCTCTCATTTTCGGGATAAATATTGCACTTTTCTTGTTCATGCTGTACAGTATGCGTAAAAAATGACATTAGTAGGAAGTATTTTACTAATTTGAATGATTAGACCTGTCAAATATAAGAAATATTTTTATAGAAGTGTGAAAATTAACATTTTTTCAGATTTTAAGCTTTATGGTCGATGCGCTCCCGTTAAATATATTTTTTTAAATCTGTAATTTAGCCTGTGAGTTACTGGTATCCAGTGAAAACTTTTTGGACCTGAGGCCTTTCAAAACAAAAAAAAATCGGCCCACCCTAGAATAGTTTAGCAACGAAACATTTAAAACGTGGTTTATTATTATTTTTTTTTCTTTAACGATTATGATAAAAAGCTGACCGAGGACTCTCATGTTTAAAGGTGCCCTACTGAAAAATCGGGCGTCGGATCCGAAGCCGGAACCGTAATCAGAATCTACGCCGGAAAAGTAGTCGGAAACGACTTTGAAACCGTCGTCGTAATTTGGAACCGTATCCGACGAAGGATCCTAGCATTATCCCAAAAGGAGAACTTTTTGAAGTCTTAAATAAATTGTTTATAGTGCGCCATAATTTTTGCGTATTCTAATACTTACGAAATGAAAAAAGTCAAGTATAATAGTGACTTATCTATTCATTTATTAAAGCTTATATTTTAAACATCTAAAAAGGGCAATACCAATTGCCAACGGCGATACCACGCTGGAAACACCAGTTCTCGTAAGATCACTGAAGTTAAGCATTGTTGGGCGCGGTTAGTACTTGGATGGGTAACCGTTCAGGAATACCTGCGTGCTGTTGGCCCGTCGTGGGTGTGGTGGGCCCACATTGGTAGTAAATATCCACCTAGAAACACTACCCGAATCGGGTAGTGAGGCAATGAACTTTCGAGTTCGAACTGCTAATCAATGTATGTATGTATGTATGTATGTAAAAAGGGCAATATAAAGAAAGTGCTACGGTAAATATGTATAATAAAATATATTTTCAAAGGACCCCGCACAAAATGTATTGAAAAAAGGTCTCGGCGGATTTTGATAATTTTTTGATATTTTGTAGAACATAACCCCCCGAACAAAAAGCATAATGACAAAACCCAGAAAAATGGACAGATTTTCATCTGCACCGCGCCAAAAGTACCCTTTCAGACCAGGATTCACGCTACATAGAAGTTATTGGCGCGAAGCTCACTGAAAACACTTAGCACTCTGCAACTGTGACATTTTGTAGGTCATGGCCCCGCGAACAAAAAATCCTTCTGACAAAACCCCGAAAAATGGACAGATTTTCGTCTGCACCGGGCCAAAGGGACCCTTCGGAGTAGCATGCACGCCACGTAGAGGCTACTGGAGCTACGCTCACTGGAAACACTTAGCACTTTATAACTGTGACATTTTGTAGATCATGACCCCGCGAACAAAAAATTCTTCTGACAAAACCCCGAAAAAGGTTGTCACAGTTGCAGAGTGCTAAGTGTGTTCAGTGAGCTTCGCGCCAATAGCTTCTATGTAGCGTGAATGCTGGTCTGAAAGGGTACTTTTGGCGCGGTGCAGATGAAAATCTGTCCATTTTTCGGGGTTTTGTCATTATGATTTTTTGTTCGGGGGGTCATTTTCTACAAAATATCAAAAAATTATCAAAATCCACCGAGACCTTTTTTCAATACATTTTGTGCGGGGTCCCTTGTTACGAATACTCTGGCGGAATTTTACAATCATGGTTTAATATTACGGTTAGAATTTAATAATTTACTTCGATAGAAACTTTAGACAGTAACATATACTGATTATTAATAGTAATTATTATGAAAGAGATATTGAAAAATTTTCGACCTTGACTACCTTTTGGCCCTGAAAATAGAGGCGAAAGTCGCATATATTTCCCGTAAACCGCATTTGCAAATTTTACTTTCGCCCCGCTAATTTTACTTTCGCCACGAAAATGCGGTTTACGGAAAATATATGCTACTTTCGCCCCTACTTTCAAGGGCAAAAGATGGAAATTTCGGTCGAGTGTGGAATAAAATTTTTTATTGAACAATAGTTACTTGGATTTTTCTGTTTTTACTTTTGCTATATAAAAAAGCTGAAATTCTTATTAATTCTTAATTAATGATGAAGTGGTCATGTTATTCATTAAAAGATTCTTCACAACTTTCTTTCATTGATTTTTACTAAAATTAAAATTAATTAAGCCAAAATTCATTTAGAAAAATGATGAAAAGTTGAACTACTGAATAAAATGAATTCGGCTATAAAAGACGCGAAAAACATCAATCCAAATAACTTTCGAAAATAAACAATTTTAACATAAATAAACCATAAATAAAGGTTTGGTAAATTCAAGGATTGGCTAAACGATAGAGTATATCCTTAAGAATAATTCATTTATAACTTTCAATTTCTAGTTTTTTTTTCACGTCCCATAATTTCTCTGGCACATACTTCTATAATTTTCTTACGAAGCGAAACTAGAAGCAACACTCATCGCTATATTTTGGTATGTTTAGTTTTTGCAAAAAGCTTCAACGTAACATATATAAAAATATTTAAAGAATATAATATAAAAAAGCTTTCTTTTGAAACATGTTTCACAACTTTTAAATTAAGTTTTCTATTATCAAAATAAAAAAATGTAATTTTTGCTCTTATGTATTTAGAGTAAACCCTTACTAACATATTTGTTTATAACCTTCGATTTCTATTTTTTTTTTCTTTTTCGTCGTATAATTTCTCCGACATGTACTTCCAGACCTTTCGCATTCTAATGCCCATTCCCGTGGATTTGGCTTGTACCCTGATTCATTTTTATCATTTAACGGAGTGCGTCTGAAATAAAAATGTTATTGATAATCTTAAGGGACTAACACAATAACTTAGTTCAAAAAAACTTAAAATGATTTACATTTCTAGTTTTTATTTAAAAAAGTCATAATTCAAAAAGAAATCTTCAGCAAATCTTGATTTAGCAGTATTTAGTAATATATTTATTTATTTTTAAATCGTGATTTCTTAATACATTAATAAATTATAAAAGGGTTTGAATTAAAAAGGTCTTTCGCAAGAAAGTAGAATTTCATAAAAAGTAATTATTATCTCTCTGTGAGAGCACCATTTATTACAAGCATAAACATTGTTCTTAATTCTGATAGATTTTTTTCAATTTTATAATTCCCAAATACTTTTTGTTATCTTATTTGCTACAATTTCAAATAATAAAAATGGACATTTATTTGTCTTTTTATCACGATTAATAACAAATATCACATTTTCGAAAACTTTAAATGTGATTCCCTGTTAGAATTTGTATTCGCGGATAATTCCCGGTTTTATTTTAATACCTGGCTTTTTCCCGGTTATATAACATCCTGGGAAGTTTCCTTAGCGTCCTCAAAAAAAAGTCTTAAAATTTTAAAATACAGTTTGCGTGCAAAAACTATTAGGTTGACAATAATCTGCAGCTCAACGTGAGATATTTGCATGGTTGGAAATTCCTTTTGTTTAATTTTCGCGGCTTCAATTGAAGCCATGTCATTGGAACACATATTTCAAAGTAACAATAAATAACATTTTTCTGGCGTTAAAGGCATCATGCCGTCTACTTCTTTCTGATTTTCATCATTTTCATCGTTCTCGGATTGTCGTTCAAAATTATTGTTCCGCGTTTCCGAATGCAACTTAGGCGTACAGTTTCCCTTCCCCGCAATGTTTCCGCCATATCTAAAACAAATTTCGAGTCATTTTTCATTAACATTAGAGCCCATACATCTTCATATACATATATATATATATATATATATATATATATATATAGTGATAATCATTTTTATCTACTCTTTTGTCCCTATCTCCTATTGTATTTCCTAGTGTTATAAATCCCGATTTAAAACTGAATGTGCCATCAAATTTTTCAAGGCTTCTCATACTGTAACTTTCCAATATTTCAAAGAAGGATATACTGTGAAACTTGATCGGTTTGATTTTTTCATTTTTATAATTTTTAAACATATAAACACCGCCAGGGCTAGCCTCATCTAAGTTCAACTCAAAAGAACTTGCAACAGCTTCTCTTTTGTATATGTGTTTCGGGGATGCACTCCGGTTATTGTTATATATGTTATATTATTATTACTTAGTATTGCGACGAAGCAATCAACAAGTTACTCGAAAAAGGGGCGATCTCAGTGTGTATACCCAAAAAAGTCAAATTCTGTCCCCCCATTTCTTAAGAACCAAATCAAATGGCGAAAAAAGATTTATGTTGAACCTGAAAGGCCTAAATAAATCCATTGACCCCCCCCCCCATTTTAAACTCGAAGATAGGATGACAGTTGCAAGAACTCTTTCTAAACATGAATTTTTGGGAACTTTAGACTTAAAAGATGCTTATTTGACAATTCTAGTAGCGAAATCATTCAGAAAGTATCTTAGGTTAAAATTTAAGGGAATACTCAATAAGTTTACTTGTGTTTCTTCCGGGTTATGCAAACCCTTTTTTGTCTTTACGATGCTCGTGAAGCCGGTAGTGCACTATTTAAGATCACAGTCACTCCTTTCAGTGATCTATTTAAACGATTTTATTTTGATTGGCAAATCAAAAGACGAATGCGCAGAAAACGTCAAAATAACCTCCCGCACATCCAGTGGTGAATTGGTAATATTGCTTCGACTCACACCCCGATTAGGAAGCTGCATTACATAGCCGAAATCTTAACAGATGCCTCTTTATCTGGATGGGGAGCATCTGGTAATGGGAAGGCGGCTCACGGTTGGTGAGATAAAGAACAGCAGCGGTCGCATATAAATTACTTAGAACTACTAGCTGCCTTCTATGGCCTCAAATGTTTTGCCAGGGACCTGCAATCGTGCGAAATACTCCTCAGAATAGATAACACAACCGCCATATCTTACATTAACAGAATGGGCAGTAGTCAATTCCCAAAGTTAAGCTCACTATGTAAGAATATTTGCCAGTGGTGTGAGAAACGCAATCTCTGGATTTTTGCGTCATATATTCCATCCATCCTGGGCCTTTGATAAAATCGCATCTGTTTTGAAAAACATTGAAATAGATCTATTCGCTTCAAATATCAATGCAAAATGCTCTAATTTTATATCCTGGAGAAGGGACCCAGAAGCGCTTGCTGTAGATGCTTTCACAATTGAATGGACCAACCAAAGATTTCACGCTTTTCCTCCATTTTCGCTCATTCTGAAAACTCTTCAAAAAATTATCTCAGATGAAGCTGAAGGGATAATATTAGTTCCTTTTTGGCCAACCCAACCATGTTTCCCAATATATAAGTCTCTATTAGTAGGAAGTTCTATCTATTTAGGGCCCCATACTAATCCGGAAGTCCTAAGATTTCCGAATGTTCAGATAAGTGACATAAAATCTTTTGGAACTTCAAATACTTACCACTCTGCGCTAGCTTTAGTAGTATTCTACGACTTAGGAAAAGATCCGGCGATTGAACGTTTTTGTAAAGGTTTCTCAATTGTAAAGCCCCCTAGGCCAAGATATAACGACATTTGGGATCCAGACCCAGTGTTAATTTATCTCTCAGGTTTCTGGCCAAATTCAGACCTTTATTTAGAAAAAATAGCCAAGAAACTAATCACTCGCTTCACGTTAGCAACTTCTCAGCGAATTCAAACTCCGTCAAAAATTGAATCGCAAAACATTAAAATCTCCGAAAATTCAGTTAAAACATTTATAACTGATAGAATTAAAACCTGAGCGATCAGTAGAGAATAACCGTTGTTGCTCCTACCATTCTTTACAGAAAATCCAAAACTATGTGTCGCGAGCTTATTACAAGAATATTTACGAAAAACTAGCAACTTAAGACCTAAAACTGAAAAGGCACTTTTTTTGACGTTGTCACGTCCCGTGACGTATATATATATATATATATATATATATATATATATATATTAATATATTTATTTATATATTTATCTATTTGCATGCTTACACTAATAAATACTCAATAAATTTAGAGCGAATATTGAACGCTGTAGAGTGTAGCTATATATGTATATCAGCACGTTGTACGCTGTAGAATATAACTATATATATTGAGCACGAGAGTAAAGGTATAGAGTATAGAATATAGTAAGAACATTGTAATCCGTGGCGTACACTGTCTAGCTAGCCATAGCTAGACATAGACTATAGAGCATGAAAGCACGTGGAGGCTGGAGGACATAGCTATAGATATACTGAAAACATTGTAAGCCGTATAGTATATCTATATATACTCGTGACGTCCGCGTATACACCGACATCCAAGCATGCAGGGACGTCGCCTTAGGCCATATAAAAACTCGTTGGACCAGCATGGGTCAGTCTTTAGTCTTTAGTCTTAAGTCTTAAGTCATTAGCAAAGTGATAAGTTAGAAGTTATAGTTCACCTCTTCTCTATTTTTCTACGATTTTCTCCGATTCGACTGTCCAGTGTCTAGTGTGTCAAACCGGTATCTCTCGCGTGTGTACCCTTGTGACAGTGTTGTGCACTGGGAAACCCGCATCTGGGAATTCCCATCTTTGGAATACTTCGAACCAATTTCAACCTGAATTGGACCCACTATTATCAACCATTGGAACACCTTTGAATACCATTCAAGGAACTACCGAAATCTTGGATATCCAATTCATAATAAGGTGCACAACCCCTTCTTCCACACCATTACACAGGCCATCTAGATAACATTTGATTCTTCAATCGAATCAATAACCGGTAAGTCCTCATACCAATAATTCTAATTTCATTTATCTAACTCCTTTGGGCCATAATATATGAGTATCCTTTATTTTAAAGGTTCTGGCCAAGGATTAGAGACAAGTATACAAGTCTTCCTTCAGCTTCTTGTGCTAAACTCTTTTAATCAATAAATTTCAATTGTAATTATTCATAATAAATTGTTGAACTCATCTATAATTTATTTATTGGCTACTCTTTCCTCTTCCCTGTGCGAGATCTTCGATCTCAACTAAAACGAGGAACCTAATTAAAAAGGAAAGTATTTTGCGTTTTCCATGACGTAACAACGTACAAAAAACCGTACAAGGTTGCGGCAACTCAAACGATTAGCCAATGGTTAAAACAAACCTTAGCAGAAAGTGGTGTCGATACGACTACCTACACTGGCTATAGCCAGTCTACAGACATCCGTCTACCTCGGCGGTCCATCGTAAGGGCGTCAGTACTGAAATGATTAGGAAAACGGCAGGTTGGTCGGATAAGTCTGATTTTTTTCGCGGTCCTATAACTGATCGCACTGCGCGTTTCACCCCATAGTTTTGCTGCACCAGTTTTTAGCAGCGTACCTTTAGAATAGAGTAGTTTATATTATCAACAAAAAAATAATTAATAAATTTATATCGCATTTATTGTGCTCTAAATATCTACATTTGATCCAGAGGACGAGACGATGCAGCATAATTGTATCATTAAACGAACTTACCTTACGTGAAGTTCAATTGAAAAAATACTAGTTAAGTCGCATCACATAAAGCTTAATGACGAGTGTTCTGATCAGGCGACTACTAGTGGCTATGCGAAAAATACAATACCTTGAAATTCTGTGGTTAGAATCGAGCAACTAGCGTTACTAAATTTGATCTATCATGTCATCAAAAACTTTCCCGTCACACGCCAAGTCTAATTTTGGCGCGAAACTGAGAATCATTTGAATTTGTATTTCACAATAGTGAATTTTGAATAATATCTAACGATGACCTCAGGTTCTCCGCATTTGGGAGAGCAAAACCTCTCGCTCCGACAGTTATTAGTTACTTGAAATTTTTCAAGGGAAACTCAATAAACTATAATTGAAGAGAACTCAATTTGGGAAAAACTGGATTGAAACTACTCGAAATTCATTAATTACATTTCTTTAATTACGTATAATCGATTACATCGGGCGAACATAAAGCTTCTCTCTGACTTTACTGAATGATTATTACAAGTTCAAGCTAACCGAAATTACCAGACAAAACTTGCAACCAGTCACGACCGGGAGAGAAGTTGTTCTAAATTCTAGAAGAGTCCTCTCTCAGCAACCCCAGGGATTGAGGATGATTTATATATAGGCTGAAAATGAAATTCCCCTCATACATAATTGAAGTCACATATCCTAACATGGCCGATGTATCTTTCAGATCCGACAATTTAATGATGGAATTGTCGATTAACTATTTACCGACGGTAGTCGTAAGGACACCGTCCAGGGAAGCAAAATGTACCAGATGGTCATCCTCATGTACAACTTATCGCGACTAAATTGAAACAATGGGGTGAGTACGTTTTTCTCCTGTTCTGTTTTTGAACCTAGAAGTTTAACTGGAGTTTTTATTTCATTATTGCTGAATTTCACCCTTTTAATTTAAGTTTCTATTTCTCCATCAGAAAATTCACAAAAATTTCTAAGAACGCACCCCATTCTCCTATTAATTTTTCGTTCTCTTCTACAGATATTTCCACGCCATCGGATCTGATGTCAACCTCTTCACACGCTAGGATATTTCTACAAACCTCACCGGCGGTGCTCATCACTCCCTCAATTTCGGGGGCAGGGCCGGTTCTTGTGACCACATCGATATTCAAATCCTCTTGATTTGAAATGATGCCGCTCTCCTTCCCCCCGGCTCTCATGATGCCGTTCCAGTTTCTTTTAAAGGCGCGACCTTCATTTGACCTCTCGAAACCCAACGCCTCGCGCCCTTGCTAAAGGGAAAACATGAATTAAAACATCATCCAATAATCTTGGTTAAGTGGAATATAAGATTTGAATTTTAATAAAAAGTTGAATATAATCCATTTTATTTCCGAAAACATAATAAATAATATTTATATTAATCAAATATAAAAATAATTTCGTGAGAAAAATTTAAATAGTATAGAAATTTAAACTTACCATTTGAGGGTTCAGCGAGTACTTACAGTTTTGAATATAATGAATATAATGTAATTAAATTTTATTTGAATTAAATATTTATTTATGAACATGTAATATAAAAATAAGTAAACAACCTTACAAATAATTGATTCAAGAACTAAAATTTTTGAAAAAATTTATTTTTTAGAGGAACAAATATAAATTATAATTTCATAAAACGTTCGAGATGTAAATTGAATCAATATATAAAATCTTTGTTTTAAAGACTCTTACATTGGATATAATGGTAAAAGAGAGCAATTATTTTTTATATTCTTCACTGATTATTAAAAAACATTTTTTCAAATATAAATTTAGTTTAATTCAATTTCAAATACATTATATCCATTATATATTCAAACACGAGAGTACTCACTTGGTAAGTTTAAACTTTATACTATTAACATTTTTCTTTAGGAAATTCTTTTTATATTTCATTATTAATATTATTTATTATGTTTCCGGTAATAAAATTTAAAAATCATACTTTACTTTTTATTCAAATTCAAATTTAAGATATATTCCACTTTGCTATTTTGAAATCTTAAATGAGTAACATTGTTTTAATTTAAATAAATTTTTTGAAGACAACATTTTGTTTACTAAAAAATTTAAAAAAGTGAAGCAGTCCCATTGCTTTCTATGCAAAAACAGGGAGTGATGGGACAACCAGTGCCGCGCTGGAGATATTAGGAACTAATCAACTGAGGACTGTTGCGGGGTCAAGTTAAAATCTGAAATATGAAGAGATGCACAGGACGGGTCTAAACAAAGGAAAACTCTCTCTATAGGATATTCATAAAATGGAGCACCTTCTTCATCTATACCTACACGCGTTCTGTTTACTAATCCTTTAATTTCATTACCCTTAGCAGGAGGTCGCGGATCCTTTTCACCTTCAAGGGTAATTGGGTTAGGCGACAAAGCGTCGACGTTTGCGTTAGCACGACCTGGTTTATACACAGCAGTGTAGTCGTACTCCTGCAATTGAATTTTTCACCAGACAAGCCTAGCCCCCATTGATGCGTCCTTCAATTGGCTCAGCCATAACAACGCACGATGGTCGCTGACCAGGGTGAACTTTTGCCGTACACATATGGTCGGAATTGTTTTACAGCAAAAATAATTGCTAATAACTCTTTCTTGGTAACGGTATAATTTAACTCGGCCCTCTTGAGTGTGCTAGACACATACGCTATAGACAAATCTTTCCCGACTTCCGCCTGACTAATAACTGCACCGACTGCATAGTCTGATGCGTCTGTCGTAATTATAAATGGTTTGGAAAAAACAAGATACTGAAGCAAGGGTCGTGAGCATAGAGCTCCCTTCAGTTACTCAAAAGACCTTCCGGCATCCTCACACCACTCAAAAGGTACATCCTTTTTCAATAAATTATTTAATGGTTTAGCTATTGTGGCAAAATCGTGTATAAAACGGCGGTAATATCCTGCTAAACCCAGAAATACCATATTTCCTTGCATAAAAATTTACATTTTCGGGTTGCTAAACCAATCCGTCTGTTCTTAAACGCCCTAATCATTTTTCGAGTTTTTCATTGTTCTCCTGCAAGGATTTTGCAAAAATGACAATGTCACCCATGTACACGAAAAGTTCCAATTCTTGCAGCCCCACTAGAACCCTATCTATTAAACGCTGGAAGGTGGCTGGAGCACATTTTAAACCAAAGGGCATTTTCTGGAACTCATAACGTCCGAAGGTGGTGGAAAATGCAGTTTTGTGGCGATCGGTCGGATCCACTTCAATTTGGTGGAACCTTGCTGCCAGATCGAGTACAGTGAAGTACTTCGTCCCTCCGAGCTGATCTCTCCCACCATCTTTTCGTTAAGGGCACGATAATCAACGACCATTCACCATCTTTTATTTCTCTGAGAATCCGGTTTTTTTGGAACTATCCAAAAAGGGAAATTATAGGGAGATTTTGATTCACAAACTGTACCTTCCTCGAGCAACTTGTTTGTTTCATTATTCATGACTTCTTTATGAATTTGTAGCATTCTATAATTATTTGTCCTGACGGGTTCGTCATTAATGATATCAATGCGATGCGTTACAACAGTAGTATAACCTAGTGTATCTCCATCCAAATAAAATGGATAGGGGACTTTAGAAATAATTCTCATCAATACCTTGTTTTCTTCTTTGTTTAAATTTTGTCAATCTAGTGCTTTCTCAAGTTTTTCAAGCCTCTCCTTGGAAACATCATTTTTAGTTATTTTACTACCGGATTCCTTTTTGAATTTAACCCGTGTTGGTTTTGCAATTTCAAGATCTTGCAAGGTTACGGGCGTAACTGATAATTCCACATCCCTTGCACCCCAGTTTACGCAACACACCTTAATAGCGCCATCCTCTAATGTGTCCAAGGACTCACCTAAAAATAGCCCAGGCCCTGCCGACATCAAGGGTACATACCCCTCCTTGATGCCGGCATTAGAAACAGCCAATTTTACTATTTCTCTGCTTCGAGCTTTTAATCTCAGGGTAGCCCCTGTTAAGGGCACTTCAAAGGGAAAATCGCCTAACTCATGTTTTATAACTTTATTTTTCAGGTCAGTCATGGACTCAGATAAAAAGGGCATACCCAACATGTCATCACAATCAAGAGGAAAACTATTCGGAACTAGTTGGAATCCACATATTGAATTCCCGTATTCAACCTTATTTTTCGCAATCAAATTTAATTCTGCACCCGTTTCAATTATGAAATTTCCCTTACCATTCCTCATATTTTTACTTTGAATTTTTACGTTAGGGAATTTTTCTTTTCCTTAAGAACGACAGCTAAGGATCACTCGGCGCAAGAATGCAGAAAAGAGGGAGAGTTCGTCGTCGCGCCATTTCAACGAAGATGCTACGCGTTTAAATTAGCAGTTTTCGCTTGCTTATTTTTTGCGTTTTTATCTAGCCGGGCGCGGGAATTATCATAATTATGCCCGGGTTTTTTGCAATACTTGCAGTGCTCGCGGGTGCCGCCATTTTTCTTGGGGAAATCTCTTGCAAAATTCCCCTTCCCCTGACATTTAAAACAAGTGAGAAGTGTCTCATAGTCAGAGCACTCACGCAAGAAATGCCCCGGTTTCTTACAAAGATGACAAACTCCTCTGAAATCGGGCGTCGTCACTCGCAGATATCCAACGGCGAGGAGACTCGTGCTGCCGCATGAAGTGCATGCCACCTGCGCGGAGGCGGCTTGAAGTCCGCCGCCGCCTCGACCTCTGCCGCGGCCGCGACAGAAGAACCGGTGTATATGA
>CAKNYM010047481.1:83185-156998 GCA_932195095.1 Andricus curvator | reverse complement strand
AACCCGTCGCTACGAACTGATTCGTGGAAGGTGTTTTCCGACAGGCAAGGATCCAGGCCGAAGGGGAGAGGCTGGATTCTGGTCGTTGGTCTTCCCGAATCTTCAATCAGAGTCCCTGGTCACACAGGGATCAAGGGCAACGAAAAGACGGACCAGTTGGCGAAACGCGGTGCAGCGAACGGATTCATAGGACCGGAACCGGTACTGGGAATAGCGTCTTGCTGTGTCGGGATGGCCATTAAAAGCTGGATCCGAACAAAACACCGGAAATGCTGGGAACAAACCCAGGTTTGCCGTCAGGCGAAATCCATCCTGGGGTATACCTATAGGATGGGCAGAGCTAGGGAAATCCTGGGTTTACCCAAGAAAGATATAAGGACAGTGGTACGGACCCTAACAGGGCACAACCGTGAGTAGTGCGCCGCCGCCCGAGCTAGCCGTTAAGTATAGCGCGTTTCGAGACCGAGAGACACTTCTCCCCGAGTCCCCATAGTGTAAAGTTCGACGTCTCCTGAATAAACACATGTTTTTTTTAGCCTACCTTGATCGCTTACCTCATTTTTGGACCTACTCTTTCTAACGCTTGTATGCCGCCTCCACAGTTACGTCACACCCGATCCCCGTTACGGAGAGGATCACTCCCCTATCGGAAGGATAGCGCAGTGACGCGAAGAAGCCCGTCGACGCCACGGAGAGAGTCGCTCCCGTACCGACGAAAGTCGATGCCATCATCGAGAAACCCAACATGTCCCTGGAAACCCCGTATCACCACTGAAACGAACCCACTTCTTGAGTACGAACTCTTGTCGCTTTCGCTCACCGGTGCTACGTACCGCGTGCGACAAGGCGCTCCCGTCACCGTCCCGTTAAGCGCTCTACCTCCCCTGTCTCCCGACAGCCAGTTAAGGGTCTCTACACAAGCCAGGCACGATCGTGCCAGCCACCAGCCACCGCAAGCGGGCGACACCACCCCACGATGCCGCACTCGCTCTACAAGTCTGTCGCCTAGGACCTCCCCCGATCCTCGCAACGCCGATCCGTCTTACCTGGATCTCAACCCCGGCAGTCCTTCCTAGTTTCTTACCCCCCAGGAGTCAACCCCTCCCTCTGCCGCAAAGTTGGGTAGTCCCGTACGACGGTTACCCAGAGTCCCCTATGTGGATACCTCCGGATTACTCCCCGCAAACGAATATCCCGAAAGAACGATCGGGCATGAACTCTCACCCGAAATAACCGCACTACTGGGAATCACCACCGACAATCACCCCCAGTCACCTTGGAAATCCTCCACATGTCCAGGGAGCCCCCCTCCACTCTCGATTACGAAATCGAATTCACCCAAAGTCAAGACGTCGACGGTGCATCCTATACGATCACGGGTAAATATACCTATACCACCCACTGGACCACCCTCCGTTTTATTACAGAATACACCGTCCCAATCACTTTCCGATTCCCCCCAGGTCACCCCATACGTTCTGACATCTGCACCAACTTCCGCACTTACCACCACGTGCAAAAAGGTGTGTAAGAACGTCATCCGTATTACTCGCCAGCGACGAATTATCGTTCTGAGTGACAGGAATGCCTGCAATTATTCAATCACCATAGACCACAAAATCAAGTAGAGTGATTTACTTGAAAGCTACCGAGCCTTACCAACTATAAAAAAAACTCACGAAAACAATCGGTCCTTTTCAGGACCACCAACTGTTTCGAACGTGGATCTACTTTCTGTTTTTTTTTTTACATTCTTGTCTCGAAGTAAATAAAGTAATTCTAACTTTATTTAACTTTTGTTCGAATAACTTTTTGAATCATTCTCAACCCACAGACTGACCTCAAATTAATAGATAATGATTGATTATTGATAGTTAACAATTTATAATAATTAATGACAATAATTGATTATTATTATTATTACTATTGTTTATGTTAAGAACCTATTGTAAACTTTTATTTGGCGACCATTAATCAATTATAAACTTTTACTATAATCACGTTAAGCAAACATTACCTTCATTGTCTATTCTCAATAAACTTTCACCATGTCAAAATATGCGAACTATGTCAATGACCTTTTTGTGAATGCAACATTCTAAACTTGAACTAGATATGATCCTTTTCCTTGCAATTCCAATTACCTGCACCCACCTAAGGAAGCTTCGAACCTCGAGAATACACCAATGACTTACACAGTGTCTAGCCCGACACCCCAAGTCAATCCATGTGTTGCGCACATAACCAGAGACTCAACTACTACCCCGGTGTAGAGGAAACCCATTAGCTGTCGCACGGCCAGTTAAATTTATAGCAGAGGAAACCTGTCAAACCATTTTCCATGGGACCCAAGGATTCCATAGGACTAAATTCCAGATATAAGCAGCAACCCTAAAACTAAAGACAGTCTAAAAAATTGGAACGGGACGATAGTCTTTTAAAATCGGCACGGTACTATACAGTTTAAAATCGAATCGGAGACGGCAGTTCTACAGTCTACAAAATTGGAACAGGACGATAGTCTTTTAAAATCGGCACGCCGCTATACAGTTTTAAATCGAATCGGAGACGGCAGTTCTACAGTCTACAAAATTGGAACGGGACGATAGTCTTTTAAAATCGGCACGCCGCTATACAGTTTTAAATCGAATCGGAGACGGCAGTTCTACAGTCTGAAAAATTGGAACGGGGCGCTAGTCTTTTAAAATCGGCACGCCACTATACAGTTTTAAATCGAATCGGAGACGGCAGTTCTACAGTCTAAAAATTGGAACTGGACGACAGTCTTTTAAATCGTGACACCAAACATATCAGTTAACCAATCACCCATAAATTCGCAGTTCTCGGAGTTACTCACCTAGTTTCTTTAAAGGATTACGTGAACTGGTTCGCTCATCCAAGAAAAGGATTAAATCAAATAAGAAACTTCAACTACTGGTAAGTCGAGAAAAATCCTTAATTTAACTTTACCAGATTTTCAGTGTAAAAAATAGATTTTCAAATCAATTCATTTTCTTTTAAAGGGTGGAGATCAATTGAATCCACGTTTGGAAGGAACGGAAATAATCAAACGTCAAATTTCAAATCTTTTCATCACAAACAAAGGGTCATAAAAATTGATGTAAAATTGAAATAAAGAAATTAAATGTATTTAAATTTATTCATTTAGCTTGCCCTCATCCCACTTAGCTAGAAATAGTTAAGTAAATTGAGGAAACATTAATAGGGAAATAGGCTTTGTTACCAAAATAGGAATTTAGCTGTTTAGGTCTTTAGGACGTAACAGAGTCTATTATTTTTTGGTGCATCGGCCCGGGAAAGCAAGATATTTGAATTTAAATTATCTGATTTCACAATTTTTTCTACATTTTCAAAAAAAAAAGTTGAACCTTTAAAAAAATAACTCCTGAATTTTTTAAATTTCAGTTTGAGTAACAAATAAATTTTAAGACTCATTGAAATAACATTTTGCATAAAAATAAGCGAATTAAAAGGGTTGACAAATTGACTAATTTATTTTTCTTTCTTTCTAAAAATCTAAAACAGAAAAACAACAACACTGATTTTCAAAAAATTTGTTTTTCCTGAGCACATTTTCTCTTTTCCATGTTTAATTAAATAAACAAATAACATTTAAATACAGTTTTTCTGTTTTGCGATTTTCCTTTATACCTGCTAAATATTAAATAAATGTGCATAGAAGACTTAGCTATAAAAACCAGTGAAATATTTTGTGTGTTTTACATATTGAAAGTGAATATTTTGTGTAACATTTATAAATCCATGAAGATTTATCGAAATTTTTACCCACAAAATTGAATATTATCCATCTATTTTTCCATTGTACTATTTTCATCGGCGTGCGTATCCAAATAGTAAACAAAATTAAAATTAACCCAAATGTCTAATTCTTTAGACAATCCTGAACAAAAAATCATAACACGAAATTTATCCAAGAACAATCCTGAATTAGCAAAAATAGTAGATTAAAATAAGGCGAAAGCTTTTCAACAAAGAAAGAGATCAGCAAATAAAAAATCTATTAACGAAACTTTGTATCAATCTGTCGCTAGTTCTTCAAACACAACAAATCAAATCTTTCTAAATCAAACTCCTGTACCAGAAGTAGAGTCTTTTTCAAAAAGAAACGATCAAAATACAAGTGTAGTGATTAGCTCAAGTTCTTCTTACAACAACAGTTTAAATTTAAATAGTACCCAAAATTTTTACGATTCATTTTTTAATTCCACAATCAAACCGGAAAATTCCACTGTCTTTGAAAATTTTGAATCAACCCTCCTGGCAAATCAATCAAATTCAGAAACATCTAGCAGTTCAGACTCAGAATCAGATTCAAGAAATTTCAAAGAAGATCCGGAAAAATCAATTTCAAAAAGTAAGAAATTAACTAAACCATTAATTAGGTCAAATACAAGTAACATTTCAATGTTAAAGAATACCCGTTCGAAACAAGAAAACATAATGAACACACAACAACAAATTGTTACAGTGGCGAACAACCAAATGGTTTCGCTACGTGATGCGCTTGAGGTCGTACCTTCTTTTACCGGAGAAAACATATCATTAGATCAGTTTATCGAAGGATGTAAAGAAGCCAAAGATATGCTTCCACAAACTTCGGAAGCAAATTGAACTAAATTACTTAAAACTAAAGTAAAAGGCGATGCACGTAAATGCCTATCCGGAGAATCTTACAATAATATCGAATAATTAATTGATAGTTTAAAACGCGTATATTCATTAAATAAAACGGTATACCAACTACAGGGTGAACTGGGAAACATTTACCAGTGGGATAATGAAAAAATCATCTCATTCGCGACACATGTAAAAGAAATAGGCGATAAAATTCTAGATGCCCACAAAACGTTCAAATAGGCGTAATAAAGAAGAAATAAACTCAGATAAAAATGATAAAAATAAAATTAACATTGCTCAAGAAGACATTTCATGTCAAATTTGCGGCAGAAGAGGTCATATAGCTCCTACCTGCAGACAACTTTTTAACCCTACAATGCAAAAGCGATCAAATTTCGAAGAAAGAAGAACACAAAAACCTTTAAATTATTTTAACCAACGCGAAAATTTTCAAAATAGAGGCTATCAACCCCGACCGTACTACACAGGGCCCCAACAAAATAGAGAAACTCAATGGGGCACGCGACAACCGTTCCAGACTCAAAGACAGTTTCGACCCGACCAAAACTTATGGCAACCCAATAAATCATTTCAGGGACAATCAAATTTTCAAAATCAGAGGTACGATAGACCCAATGAAAATCAGAGAAATTATAATTCCACCCCACAAGAATGCCGTTATTGCAAGAAATTAGGACATACAATAAACCTATGTCGAAAAAGGATATTTAATGAACAACAGCAACAAGCTGAAACTCAACAGAATCAGGGAAATGCCAAACCCCTCCCGAATTAAGGTGCGTCAGAGGAGGTGGAAAAATAAAAAATTTAAACGCACCGGCTACAGAAAATAAAACTATCATAAAAGACGTAAAGATAAATTTAAGTAATATCAAACCAATTCCATCAATTCATATATCTGTTGATGGCCTGATACGCCCAGCACGTATGATGATTGATACGGGAGCAGGAAGAAATTTACTTAAACTAAATATAATTGAAAATTCTACCAACATTAATCAAGACGAAATCTTACGCTTAACAGGAATAAATGCCTTACCGGTTTTTACGTTAGGTCAGGTAACTCTTAATATTCTTGGATGCCCAACGATTTTTAATCTAATTCCAAATAGTGTCCCTATAGAAGAAGATGGAGTTTTAGGATCAGAATTTTTTATCGGAAATAAAGTAAATATAAATTAGATTGAAGAATGTCTTGAAATTAAAGAAAACAAATATTCATTTAAAGCACCAGAATCTAGCATAATCTTACCAGCTAGGTCAATTTCTAATATATGTGTTGAAATCGAAAATAAAGATAAAGACGAAGGTGACATTCCTCAACTTTATTTAGCTGATAAAATTTATATAGGAAATGCCATAGTAAAAAACGACGAAGGAAAAGCATACATGAAAGTCGCTAATACAAGTGCGGATCCAGTCAAAGTTGTAATTCCAACAAAATTTTTGGAAGATTTTGAAGAAATTAAGATGAGCAAACTAGAAAGAAAATTTTGAAAAATGTGAAGAAACAGAAATTAAATTTTACAACATTACGGGTGAAGCTAGGATAGAAAAAATAAAAGAATTACTTCGCCTTGATCATTTAAATTCTGAAGAGAAAGCTCACGTCGACAAATTAATAAATAAATATTCAGACCGTTTCCAGATTCCAGGAGAACCCCTTGAACCCACACATGTAGCGAAACATACAATTCCCACTACTGACGAACAACCAATTTTTACGCAACCATTTAGACACCCTCAAGTTCAGAAAGAAAAATTAACGCGTCAGGTAAATTAACTTTTAAAAAATAAAGTGACAAAGCCATCACAATCTCCCTATTGTTCACCAGCCTTTTTAGTTAAAAAGAAGCTGGATTCTCAAGGTAAATTAAAGTGGAGAATGGTCCTCGACTTTCGAAAATTCAATGAAAAGACTATAGGAGACTCTTAACCTCTCCCAAATATCAATGAAAGATTAGATCAACTAGGAAACGCTCGTTATTTTTCGGTTTTCGATTTAGCTACAGTATTCCATCATATACCAATGGATCCAAAAGATGCTCATAAAACAGCTTTCTCAACTCCATACGGGCATTATGAATTTGATAGAATGCCATTCGGATTAAAGAACGCGCCTGTAACCTTTCAGCGATTAATGGACGTGGTACTAACAGGATTACAAGGTACCGAACTTTTTTTGTATTTAGATGATATCGTCTTGTACGCAAACAGTTTGGAAGAACACACAGACAAATTTAACAAATTAATGAGTCGATTGCGAAACGCAAACTTACATCTGCAACCAGATAAGTGCGAATTTTTTAGGCTTGAGGTAACTTATATAGGACATATAATAGATAATCAGGGTGTCCGCCCTGATGCCAGAAAATTAAAAGCAGTTTCCGGATTTCCAATTCCAAAAAAAGAAAAGAATATCCAAGAATTTCTAGGTTTAGCAGATTATTATAGAAGGTTTATCGACGGATTTGCTAAAATAGCTTCACCTTTAACTCAACTTTTAAAAAAGGATACACCCTTTATATGGACAGCAAAGCAACAATTAGCCTTTGACACACTCAAACAAAAATTATGCGAAGAACCCCTTCTTCAACATCCCAATTTTACTCAACCTTTTATTTTAACAACGGATGACTCAGGATACGCAATCGCGGGAATACTCTCACAAGGTAAAATAGGGAAAGACAAGCCTATAGCATATACCTCACGCGCTTTAAATGACTGTGAAAATAAATATGACACTTATCAAAAAGAAGCACTGGCTATTGTATACCCGGTAGAACATTTTCGTCACTACCTTTATGGAAGAAAAATCACCCTCGTAACTGACCACAAACCGCTTGTATGGTTCCAAACTACGAAAGATCCGTGTTCAAGAGTAAAACGATGGAGACTAAAATTAGCAGAATATGAATTCAATGTTGTTCATAAAGCAGGTAAAACAAAGGTTAATGCTGACGCCTTGTCACGAAATCCTGTCGAAACAAATGTTACTATTATAGATGAAGAAGAAAAAAGTCAATCAAACTCAAGAGAAATGAAAGGTCTCAGGAAGAACACAACGCAGAATCTAGTAATGAAGAAGAAAATTAGTCAAAAAAAAGAAGAATAAGAAGAAAAATGAAGAGAACTCCAACGAAGAAAAGGACATCATTGGTTCCGATCCTGAATTTTCAAAAAATATTAAATTGAATTACGATGATCTCGAATTAAATTCTTCTTCAGAAAACTCCGACGAAAATTCTGATGAAGATTTTCAAGGTAATGAAAAAGACATTTTTTCAGATAAACCCGAAGAAGAAATACCGGATGACTTCGATGAAATTAATATACCAACACTTTTTCCTCAAACAGCAAACTCAAATATTGAAGATTCGGCAAACCGTCCAACGCCAGAACCGCCCCCTGCGGAGTATGACCTACAGGCTGGAAACATGGCAACGAACCATAAGGTAATTGAATGTCGAGACCAACTCACAATGCGAAAGGACAACTATGCCTATTTCGTCACAACCAACGGAGAACCCCGAGATAATGGATCAAGAAGTTTATTAAAACGTAATAAATTACCCAAATTTATCAATTTTTGCAAAGGCAATGCAAAAGAATTTCGCCGTGGACAAATATATCATTTTGCGTTACCTATCCAATCCGAATCTAAAGAAAGTATTTCTGAGACATTAAATAATATTAAATTGGCAATTAACTCATTACGTTCGATAGCAAAAACTTTAAAATTACAAACAATTAGTATATCAAAAACATCACAAGTTAATAATATTCAATGGGAAGATATTTTAACCGCACTTAATAACACCTTTTTAGAATCATCAATAAAAATTATAATATGCACCGGGAAAGATCACATCACGTACTGGCTGAATATTTGAAACAATTTGTTGATAAAAATGCAGAATGGGATGATTGGCTTGAATTAGCCACCTTTTCATATAACACTAGCATTCACGAGGGAACACGCTGTACCCCATATGAATTAGTTTTTGGAAAATTAGCCAGATTACCATCAAGTGAACCTCCCGTAGAAAGCGAAAAATTAGAAACTTATGATGATTATTTAACTAAATTAATAACACGTCTACATGAAATTCGTGAAATTGCTAGATACAATTTAATCAAAGCCAAACAAAAATCAAAAAAGTATTATGATAGGAAAATAAACCCGCAAAATTTTAATGTTGATGATGAAGTCTTTTTACTAAGAGGACCTAAGCCTAAAAAACTCGGTGATCAATATTTCGGACCCTATAAAGTTCTAGAAATACTAGGAAAAGGCAACGTCAAAATCGAAATTAAAAATAAACCAAAAGTAGTTCATATTAATCGACTCAAACGCGCTCGATTGAACAAAGAAGACTAAGAAATCATATTTTTACAACGTTTCAGATTTCGTTCCTCAATGTATCTCATACATAGACAAAGAATTGACATCTATTCAGATTTTATGACACGACACATTGACATAGTAATATTATGGCCATTTTTATTTCGCAATAAAATTTTTAATCGAGACGATTGTAACATCCCTACTTGGTTAAAAGATCTTAGAAATCCTAGTACAATCAAAAATATAATTCAAACAATAAAAACTCGTGGGCCTTTGCATTTCAAAAATTTTTATTGAGCCTACGACAATCAGAACATGGACTTTTTGCTGATCTTTTAGAATAGGTATTTATTTCAATACCCCTAACAATTAACAATTAATAATTAATTAATGATTTGTTACAAAAAAAAAACAAAAAAAAAATGGAAAAGCAAAGTAGATAAACAAAAAAAATCCTTTTCCAGAAATGGGATCCAGAGAACGAATCGCGACAACCTTAATTTTTCTCATATTATCGGGAGCAACGGTCGAAGCACTCATCGGGTATGACTGCGGAGCAAATCAACTTAATTTAACAACTTTGTCGTTACTTAAAATAGGAGAATGCGATATACCTAAGCCACAGGTATAAGTAGAAACAAAATACATTCAATTATTACAACTCTCAGATTATTACCTCACTCACGTTAAGCAACGCAAAATTGAAATGAAGCGTACAATATCATACTGTGGAGCATATTCTCACACAACATCAGTTAGTAATGGTATAAGCGAATATATTCAGGACATCTCACGCGAACAATGCGAAATACTACATTCTACTGGACTGATATCATTAGGTCAAAACTTACAACTATCAAATCTCAAAATTAATAAAACCTCACATCATAGCGTACTTTTTGCAGGAACTTTAGAAATGAATGGAGCTTCTTACGGTACACAATACTCAGATCCTTTTGGAACATGGAATAATGTAATTGTTCAAGCTGTTGTCAAAGTATCTTTACAAGAATATTATACAAAAATGAACCTCAATACGAACAAAATTTACCAACGTTCTGGAGTCATATGCCATATCCTAAATTAATTATACTTGAAATTACACCAGGAACTTCAATTTTTCAAAATAAACGCCCTCCTGTTGAAAATATGGATCTTTTCACTTATGTAAATTCCAAATTTGTTTATGTTGAAAGACATATCTGATTTTGGCTACACAAGCACCTGATGAATTTGCGTAGCAATTAATGAAAGGCCCAGGTTACACGTCAATAATAGCAGGAGAAGTAGTACACGTAATTCAGTGCATTCCAGTCAAAGTAAAATACCATAAAACCGAAGAATGTTATACACATTTACCAGTATATAAAGGAAATCAAACTTCTTTTCTCACCCCAAGGACACGCATATTAACAAATAGGGGTACTCAAATCTCTTGTAACTCATTTATTCCAACCATGTATTTTCTAGGAGAAACTAGGTATAAATTAATTCCAAACCCAGTAGAATCATTACCACCCTCAATTATGAAACCTCTAACTAAACCAACATGGCGGTACACTAATCCAGCATCTCTCGCGACCAGTGGAATTGATTCCCAGGCAAATTTGGACAAACTTCGCGATCACATAATGTTCCCCGCGGAAAAAAACTATGATTTTAAATACATTAGCTCGCGGCGTAATGGGACGATCAACTTTGCATCAAGGAATTTCGTTAATGAACCTTATAGATGAAGAAACAATGGAAAAAAGCACATTCAGCATGGATAAAACTACGGACAATAGTTTCAAGCTTTGGAACAGTTAGTGTAGGATTAATAGGATTCGTAATAATAATTAGAGGAATAAAACTGGTTATTGACACCCTAATTACAACCACACAACCACACTTTATCATTTTTAAGATAAAAATTTCTCAAAAAATCTTAACTTTCATTGCCATTTGCAAAATCGATAATAAAAAAGAAAACGGAACCGGAAACACATCACAGCAGGCAAAAATTCAAGCATCCAGTAAAATGCTACATACATTTATTACAGATAACACACTTCCTTTAAAATTTCAACAAATGCGTATCAAGGACGAAAATAAAATACCAGAATATAATTCAGCACAAGCTATAATCAACCCTTGCACTACATCTTTTAAGGTAAAAATTAATAAAATACGAACAATTCCAGCTACAAATCTCGCTCCCAAAAAGAGAATCGTTCACAATTTACCAGTGGAACCGATACCATCCGTCTCTTCTACTGGCACTAATCCAAAAAGTTTTAAAAAATGCGTGCAGTGTGGCCATAGATCATCAAATCCTTATTATCGATGCTGATCATTTTCTTTCTGATCCATCAGGATATTTGGATCAAACATAAGTTTCACAATGTCCAATCAACCAAAAGAAATCAGTGGAAATCCATCATCAGCACATCTGGACCGTTCTCAAAAGATCGCAATTCTATCACAAACTCCCCCATAAAGTATGACTACATCAAAATGTTATTCCAATTTGCTATTGAATATGGTTTACCGGATCCTGAACTCAATGTAAAAATCGATAGGAGCCCCGAATTACTGCCCATTTACACAATATACTGTTCAATCGACAACAAAGTAGTTAGCCACACGGCTTATACATCAAACATTGCGAGCCAACTCGCGGCCCTCGACCTTCTAAGATTTTTTATAACTACTCATGATTTATGTGACGAAGTACAGCCTTCTAGTAACACAATCGAATCTCACACACGAGAAATATCCACAAAAACCGATCCTCGACCCAAATTGATACAATGGGAAAATTCATGCAAATATTGCGCAACTAGGGGACACAGAATACAAACTTGTGCTATAATTACTAGACAAAAACAGTCACAAATATATATTAATGCCATAAATCCTGCATTTCTTTTAATAGAAAATACCGAACTTCATAAAACCATAAATCTCCTACGCACGTTTTTTATCCAACGCTTTAAAAATAAATATCTTAAATCACCTCTACTAATTCATGCTTGACATTTTTCAGACAAGCCTTTGAACCTCTTCATATTGCATGTGAGAGGTAAATCTCATTTATAATCGTAAGTTAGAATTCATTTTTTTTAGGAACAAGGGAAGCAGCATGTTCAAGATACTCGTCATCATTCACCTACTTTTCATTAATACAAATCAAGCCACGTACTATGTACAAAATCCTTTTCCGCAAACTTCTGGCCTATATTTTGAATCTTTAGGAAATGTCACGTTATTTTCTGATAAATGGCATATTTTTTCTTACATGAACATAAAGGAATTTTTAGATCTTGGTCCAAAATATCTTGAAATACTTAAAGTTTATAGCGGAAACTATCGGACCCGTGACAGCATTGAATTAAAAGTTGATACAAAGAAATTAATCATAGAAACTCTTTTAAATGAAACTAAATTAATCCTTGATAAGACTTTAAATATCACATTAAAAGACAATAACTTCGCATTTCAAACCGCATTTTCAAAACTGCTAGCTTTGGGAAATTCTACATTATACGGGACAGAAGAACAAATTTACATTTTTCCCAATCCTTTATCAAGAATTATTGAAAAAATTACACTTTTAAGTGAAACTTTCCACAAATTTGTAGAATGGCACAGAAACTCTCTAAAAGACGTATCTGATATATTCACTACCATATGGACTGCAAATTTAAATGAATTAACAGACAGATACATTTTCTGTTTACAACAAATTATAACTATTTTTGTTTTTGCGACAAACAGAAAATGGCACCCAGCATTAACATTATCAATTCCTTTAAATTTAATTGAAAAATTGCTATCAGTAAATTCTCAACCTCACATACTTCACGAAAACTCGCTCTCGGATTTAATAAAACTCTCTATGGTTCAAATTTTCTCTTATCAAGACAAAATTACAATTTCCCTTACACTACTTTTCTCACCTGAGAAAAATTACCTCATTTTCAAACCACATTCATCACCAATTTTTCATACATTCAACACAAATTACACAAGTTCAATTTTTAGCGACTCAAAAATCTCTTATCTTGCTATCTCGAATGACAATGAAACATATTTCACATTCGATGACAACTTTTTACATGCATGCCAACAATCACCTCTGGGAAAAATTTGTCTATCAAATCCATCTATATTTAGTACAAGAACTAATCCAATTTGTGAAATTTCGCTCATTATGAAAAATTCAACCCATCACTCTCCCTTTGTTTTTAAAATTTCAAAAGCCAATCACTGGATCCCATTAAAATTTTATCACGGATGGCTTTATTCTACTCATTTACCCACTAAAGTTCAAATTCACTGCCCAAATTCACACTTATTTTCAATCATAATTGAAAACTCTGGCACCTTGCAAGTTCAACCAGAATGCACTATAGAATGTAATAATCAAATTCTTCCACAAATGAGCACTACTTCCAAAACACTTTGAGATTCTATCCCAATTACAGAATACTATATTCCTATCTGCAAAATTGCCCCAAATCTTTGCAATTTTTCTGTAAATTTCCCTTCACTACTTGAAACATTTTTCTTCAATTGGAATAATAATAATATTATCCCACTTTCTACTGTAGAACAGGAAGTATTTATACGTATTCAAGTACAAAAATTCTACACAAAAAAATTGGCACCCGCTGAAGATCTCGAGATTTTATCTTTTTATACATTCATAATGATCCTCAGTTTTACTATCACTCTTTTTCTTTCTTTAATATTTGGACTCACTTTATATTTAAAAATTCATAGAAATACGAAATTATTAAAAACTTTTAATCCCGATATTACTCACAAAAATTTTAACATCCTAGAAGATAATTTTGGGCAACCACGCGATTATTCACCAATACCTACTACACCAAAATTAAATGAAACACAAAACCACGAAACACTTGTTTAAAATTATTTTATTTACTTTGACTTCAGTTGAAATAAAATAAATCTAATAACTTTCCACTTTTTCTCATATATTAAAATCACAAATTTATCACGTTACTCGCAGTCTTTATTTCTCTCTCTTTCTCTCTATCTCTCTCTCTCTCTCTCGCTCTCTTTCCTCCCTTTTTCTTCTCAATCTAAATACTGTAAAAAAAAGAAGAATTTAAATATAAGAAAATCCATTTTTTCTTATCTCTCTTTTCCTTGTCTCATACTATACACTTACTTCTTCTACAATCAAGTTCAAGATTCTAAACTTTATATTGTCCACAATAAAAGGTTGATTAAATCCATTTTTTCAATCTCCGTTTTAGCACGATCTACTCTTTTTTTAATCCAATTTTTATCTTGTCGAGCCCATTGCTATGGCATTTGGACATGCACGCCATTGTTGAAACGAAATTTTTTTAGCTTTTAATAAATATCTCTCATTTGAATCATTATCTCGGATTCTCCTTTCATCAACCTATAAAATTAAAACAAGTTTAAATTTTCCCACTCTATTTTTCTTATTATCCCCATATATTTTTTTTAAAGTATATATAAATTTATTCAAAATACAAGAATCAACCGGAAGTTTTCAAAAGTACAAAATTGCTTTGCAACTCGGTACACACCTTTCTGATGCAAATTATACTCAGCGATAATTTCGTCACGCAAGATTTTTTTTTGCCCCAAACAAAAATCTGCCCAATGACTAGGCCCATAATAGGTATGTCCATCAAATTTTCCCACTCGAAATTGGCATAAGCCCAATTTTAGTTCCCAAACGTTTTCACACCTTTTAATCAACTCATACCTTTCTAAAGGAACCACAATTTCTTCCTCATTTTGTACTCTATTTTGCATTATTACTGGCACCTCATTTTCTATAATTTGAAACATTGCTCAATGTTCTCTCTCATTTCTATTACTTCATTATTTTCATTCTCCAAATTTTCAGTATTTTCAATCAATCCAACAGGGCTATCAAAACTTAGATCATCCCAACTTAACTCCTTTTCATTCTCTTCCTCCACACGTTCATCTCTCAACTCAACATTCACTACACTCGTTTCCGGAATTTGAAAATCTACCATCATTTCACTATTTTCATCACTATTAAAATCTAAATTCGAAACAAAATACTCGATACTATTTCCGTCGTCGCACATCTTGAGACTCAAGGAAATGGACTCAAACTAAATTTCTCTTGGACACTACCCCTTCATTTTTCACACAAAAATCTCTTAAAACCTTCCTTTAGCAAAAAGGACAATAACCCTAAAACATTCTAGTTTCGAAACCAAACACAAACTTTGCGCAACATGCATGAGAGGCCCAGGGTAAAAACCAACATCTTGAGTTTTCAACCATTACACAGTTACAACAGGAAAACGAATTATACCATGACAGTCATAAAAATTCTTTTTCTTCAGTCGCAAAACCCAAAACCGATACCTTTTGGCTTCTAACAGTTACATATTAGGAACATTTATATTTCACTCGTTCAAATTATACAAAAAAACCTATATTTCTCTTTTCACATTACATCATACCCATTTCGAATTAAATATTCAATGATACAAAATGAAAAGATTACAGAAGATAAGAAAACAAGGCATATTTCATTTTTGATCAATTTTTTTTCTCACAAATATTAATTTCACTCACATCAACAATATATGTAAAAAAATAATAATACATTCTTTAAAACATTAATGTACAATTGTTGATAAAAAAAAATCTTATCTCAGAACACTCGGTATTTAAGTATACTCATTTTTTTACAGTCTTTGCACATTTCTTAATGTTCATTTAATAAACGTAAATTAAAGGAAAAGTATTTAGTTTTTTAAATTATTAATACAATATTTTCCCTCTACCCACAAGCATGATTCCAATAGTATTATCATATCTTATCTCATCAAATCATTACAATCCTAGTAGCAGAATATTCTATAACAATTATAATTTCAACCAAATATATTTTTCTTTTTCTTTTCTACCCTCAGGAAAATGATTTACTCAAATGAACCGGTTCCGAAAGTAGCAAAAAGAACACCTCGTTATATCGACCCAACAAAAAGAATTGAATTATATAGTTATTTTTGTTGTCTGTGAACACGATAAGTCCAAATAGCGTATGAACATCCAGATACGTGTGAAAGTGTCTGTTCTTCTTGTTTAGCCGAAATAATGCCACAGATTCGTTCCGAATACGAATTAATAGTAAGTAACCATTGCGCAATTAAAACAGCCGAATTATTAAATTGCGTGGTATGTAAAATACCAATTTATATGTCGGCAAAACGGGCAATTGATTGCGGGGAATGCAACATAGCATTAAGACAAGCTGTACAATGGGACAGCGATTCTGAATACGATGTAAATTCAAAAATGGATGTAAATCAAGAAAGTTGTAGCGATTACGACTCGGAAGGGGAAACAATAATTTGAAGTACCAATGATTGAAAAAAAAATCAAAACAAAAAAAAAGAGACAAAAATGTTTAGTAAAATTACAACAAAAAATTATAACATCTACTTACTTTTAATGCATGATAGGTTATTTTCTTTATCTCTTTCCACTTATAAATCGTATTCATGAATCGGTTATACTCCTATTTTTCTGCAAAATGTTTCAGAAAAATGGCAGTTCCGGTTCGTCACATCAACGCAATTACCATCGCTAGTCCAATTCAGACTTTAAACGAATTGAGCGTTGAATATAATTTCTCACCGCCCCAATATAATGTCTTTTCGCCAATTAACGAAAAACTAATTTTTGTCGCCGATTGTTCAATATATAAGGACAATCAAAAACACATTTGTACTAGCAAAGAGGCCCCTAATAAAAAAGAGGCAAAACATGTGCCAATCCAAATTACACAAGGGCGGAAACTTATTTATAAATGGGCTGATAATTGCGAAGCCTGTTATCAAAGAGGCCAGATACTTAGGCATTGTAAAGGACCCATTAGAATTGAAGAAATGTTTTTAAGATTACAACAATAAAATGTCATAGAAAAACGTTGATAAACAAAAAATAAGAAAAACAAAAAAAACTATCATTACTTTCATTAACAATTATCACAATTTTTCTATACTTTACACTCGCATTTAATCAAAATTTGTATTATTATATTCAAGCATGTCATAAGTATAATTAAGAGTCGCTGTCGACTTATGCATGTATTCTACAAATTTCAAACAAATGTACTTTACGCAATAACGAATATTAAGATAAAGTCTGAAAGGACGTATTACCTCCAAACATTTCAATTATTCAATTATCCACTTTATTTCCTCTACGAAGAAATCGATTATGGCGGTTCTCTTTGATCCCCCCCCCCCCATAATCGATCTGGGGGCCAAGGTGTCACGTCCAGCGACTATTATGATAATAATAATCATTATTATAATTGATGATAGTTATTATTTGTTAATAAATAATTAATAGATAATGATTGATTATTGATGGTTAATAATTTATAATAATTAATGATAATAATTGATTATATATCAAGTTGTAGGCTCCGGAAGCTACGATCATGGTTCCTTAAAGCAGCCAATCCCGACGCAACTGGAACGTGTACGTAAACCGCTTCTGCTCCTTCTGTCCTAGAAGGTAAGCAAGAGCGGGAAATTTATGCGAGATAACATCGGGCAACACTGTTTCTTGGAGTCAGGTCTCTAGCCGCGGATGACCTTACGCGGCAGACGGGACAGTTGGAGATGAAGGTTTCACCTCTGGATACTTTTTTAGAGCAACCAATCGTTGCAGAAACTTATGAGGAACAAAGTTGACGGACCAGATGAAGTGATCCCAGAAGAACAGCCTTTTGCATCCGGTTCGCGATGGAATGAGCCTGACGCTGGCAAGCCGGAATCTTGTTGAGTTGGCTAATAAATGAAGCTTTCATACCTCCAAGACAGCCGATTATGAGAACTACAAGATGGACTTTGCAGCCTTGGTACAGCCTGCTCAGCTCGAAAAGAAGTGCTTGATATTTCGCCCGTTTTTCTTGCTCCTTTGCCGTGATATTACCATCGGCTGGTGCCGAGAATTCAATCACGTAAATGATCTTGTTCTTCAGATCTTGGAGGACAATATTAGGCTTCGTAGCACTGATACGTTGAGAGGTGGAGAACGAGAAATACCAGGAGATCTTACACTGATCATTCTCCACAACGGACTCGAGTTCCCCCTGGGCGTATGGCAAGATGGGCAATAGATCAACACCATAGAAGTGCCTAAGATGGTAATATAACACTTTTAGAGCCGCACTGTGTCTCTCTATGTATCCTTAGCGTGCATATTTTGAGCATCCACTGAGAACAGGTCCAAGTGTTTCTGGCTCTTGCTTGCACGCTCGGCAGTTGGTATCGCCTACAGGTACATTCATTTTACGCTCGCGGTAAACTAAGGTGTCTATAACGCCGTCTTGTCAGGCAAAAAGAAATCCCTCAGTCTCCGATTTTAATCCAGCAGACTTGAGAAATATGTTGGACAGACCCATCGAGAGCTCTTCTGTACGTATAATGCCGTAGAATTTACCATGAAGGGGCTTGTCAGCATGTTCTCTTAGTAGAAGCGTATGTTCGGCTTCCTGTACACGACTTTTCAGCCATGTGTAGTGTCGCTGGAATCAAATGGGAGGCCAAGCTCCTCGGCGGCCCTATCTGCGGCACGGTATAGAAACGCCGCAGCATTGACGACTTCATATTGATGTACGACTCGCATAAGGGAATCTGTGCTATTTAGAACTGAGCAGGCTGTAGCCAGAACCGTTCTGCGATGAAGACCCTCTAAGCTCAGCAAGCCTCTACCCCCTTTATCTCGAGGGAGGTATATTCGAGGTACGGAAGATCTAGGATGACGACTTCGATGGATTGTCATCATCTTGCGTGTGCTTCGGTCAAGTTGCTTCAACTCATCGACGTTCCATTTTACTGCACAAAACGCGTAGAGCAGTATAGGAACGGCCAGCATATTGATCGCCTGGATCTTATTCTTTCCAGATCATTCGGAAGCCCAAATTTTTCTGAGAATTTGGCGATACCTTTTTCCAAGGGCCGCTTTTAACACACGCACATCTTGGGTTTCCGCTTCCGGTATTCCAAGATATGTAAATGTTTCTCCAATACCAAGATGTTGAATGGTATTTCCGCCTATGAGTTGAACATCCTGATCGTGACGCGATGATGTAGTTTCTAGTCTTCCTTGGTGTAGGTGGACGCAGGCACATTTGGCCAGTCCGAAGCTCATGCTAATCCTTTAGAGTACCTATTTACCGCCTCCGCAAGGATGTTAAAGTCCTATTTCGAGGAAGCAAAGAGTTTAAGGTCGTCCATGTATAAAAAGTGGTTGACCTTATATTCTTTATCGTTCGGCGGGCCACATAGGTATCCAGAGCTCTTGCCTCGGAGCACAATAGATAGAGGCAAGAGGGAGATGCAGAAAAGTATCGGACTTAGAGAGTCTCCGTGAAAGACCACCCTCTTATATGTGATATAGCTTGTAGTCACTTGTCTTTTGTCAGATGTTATGACAAATCTTGTCCGCCACAAGAGCATAAGCTCTTTTATGCATCTCACTATTTTTGGATGCACCTCCAGGCACTCAAGGAGCTTAATAAGTAGCTCATGGTTCGTGTTATCGAATGCCTTACGGTAGTCAATCCAAGCCATGGACAAATTGCGTCGATACCTGATCGAGTCCTGGGTAATACACCTGTCTATTAACAGGTTCTCCCTGCAACCTGCCAGACCTCTCTTGCATCCACGTTGTTCAACTATTGCACTCCATACCGGCTCTATAGATGTTAATATCCTCTCTTTGAAGATGCCAGTGAATAGCTTGTAGCTGGTGCTTAGACAAGCTATGGGCCTGTAGTTCTTTGGACTTGACAAATCTCCGGTCTTAGGGATCAATACCGTGCATCCTTCCACTAGCCACTGCGGGACGGGTTGTTCTCCATTTAATAAAGTAGTAAATATACGAGCTAGATGTTGGTGCGTAGAAGTAAACTTCTTCCACCAAAAGTTGTTGATTTTATCTGGCCCTGGCGCTGAAAAGTTCTTAGTTCTAGCGATAACTTTCTTCACTTCTTCAGCAGTAATTAGTGGACACTCTTCCTCTGGACCTTGTAACCTTTACCTTTGGCAAAAGTTACGAAAGAGTGCTATATCTGAAGCGTCTTCATTTAGCTGATACGTATCTCCATATACTTGCTCCCAGAAGACTTGAATCTCTTCTTGACTAGCGAATTTTTAACGACACGTGAAGTTTTAGTGAACAGACGGGAAGGATGAGTAGGAAAGGTGGAATTTTCCTGAATCCACTTTACTCGCCGTTCAAGGCGCCGTTTCGCTGTTGAAAGAGATCTTATTTTTTGCGTCCAGTGCTGCTTAAGTTTCGAGCAAGTGCCCTAACTTTTGGTGTGCATTTTTTATTTAATGTTATGTAGCTAATCACGCAATGAATATTTGATGCATGCCGTCTCGCCACTTCAATTTTGAACTGAAGCTGTGCAATACGCTCGCGAGTCTTACTCAGACGTACTGAAGTATCGTTACTTCTATTGTCGCTAAGCAGAGAGACCGCCTTCTCGTAAACTACACAGTTCAGATTCTAGAGATTAACATCTTCGGGGAGCAAATAGGGGAGAGCAGTATTAGCTTCAGCTAATTTGTCCACCCTGAGAAAGACTTTTTGGTGGATAGATCTCCTACTTCTCATGTTGGCATTGTCGGCATCTTCAAAGGTGGTCTTGCTGGAACGGGTGGAATGTTCGCTGGAGGATATTGCTCTTCTTCTTGTTGATAAAGAGCTTCATATCCGTTTTTTCGCAAAAAGGATATCTGATCTCTTAAATTCTGAGGCGTTTGATGAGCATATTACGGGTGCATATTGACCCAACGGTCATGTAACCTCTGCATGAATCCTCTTCGCGCCGGTGAGCTTCTTTGCCAGCAGGTAAGGATGTCTCTCCTGAGTTGGTCCGACCATTTAAATCGATGTTCTCGCGTTTGTCCGGGGCCATTGCCTGGTCGTCGCCTCGGTTCGGTCCTATTGCCACTCCCAACTGAACCATGGCCTCCATCCGAGAGAGGCCTATTGTGGGTGGCACTGCGCGATACTGGTGTCGTAACCGCATAATTCATTGCATTGGGGAGTTAGCCCAAAGCAACGTGGCTGACTGCAAGAGCCGAAGCTCTCGGGCGATGGAGTCGCTATTGTTTACTACTATTATATATACTTATTATATATATTATATATACTTATATTATATTATATATACTACTACTATTGTTTATCTTAAGAACCTATTGTAAACTTTTATTTCGCGACCATTACTCAATTATAAACTTTTACTATAATCACGTTAAGCAAACATTACCTTTATTGTCTATTCTCAATAAACTCTCACCGTGTCAAAATATATGAACTATGTCAATGACCTTTTTGTGAATGAAACATTCTAAACTTGAACTAGATATGATCCTTTTCCTTGCAACTCCAACTACCTGCACCCACCTAAGGAAGCTTCGAACCTCGAGAGTTCGGTGAGTTGACAATTCGACAAAATAAAAATTATAATAAATGATTGTTCGGCAACTTGATTTTCCGTCAAATGAAACTTAGGTAATTTGGAATTTGGGGTATATTCATGTGCCTCGTATTTGGTAGGGTACGTAACAAAATATTTCTTTTCTCGGACTATGTTATATTTCCTGAATCAACATTTCTTCTTCTCATAAAGTTTAAAAGTACTTCGTTAAAAACCATAGTACTATGCTTTTTTTTAATGTTAAATTGGCCACCATTTTCATTTTTCTCTCCATTTTTTGGGTTGTTAAAATTATCTAGTAGTTTCTGAAGCCTGACAGTTTTTTTACGAGGTTTCAAAGTATCTTGTTCAAAAGTGGAAAACTTACATATTTTTTCATTTTTAATTGACCGCCATTTTGTATTTTTCAAAACTTTAGATTTTAAAAATTATCAAATGATTTCTGAAGCCAAACAGTTTTTTTATCCAAAGTGCGAACTTTTCTGCATTATGTTCAACTCTATTATGTCAAATGTATATTACATTTATTTATGTACCTCGGTCTGGGACTGCTTATTCCGATATTGCAAAATAATGTACAAATTTTATTTTTTATGACTACTTTAATAGTTGTTATTCTATTTTGCACTAATTTTTATTCTCAGCTATCATAAACAATGTATCATTTCAATAAATTTATATAATTACAATTCATAATATGCATTAATATTTACACAGAAGTATTTTCATTATCTTATTTTTATAAATAAAAAAAGTGCGCATCCTATAAAAAAAAAACAGTTTTGTTATTAAACATTTTATTAAGCCTTGTGCCGTTTTTCCAAGAACTTAATTTGTTTATTTTTAATCTAATTTTTTCCGATTTAAACAAAGAATACGCATCCTATCAAAAAACAATCAATAACAAAGTAGATCTTTTCTGGGTGAAAAACTTTTGACTATTATTTTTTTCGTATCTGGTGTTGTTTTTTCCAAAATTTGATTTTTTTATTGTTAATGTTAGTTATACGATTAAAACAAAAACTACGCGTCCTAACAAAAAATTGTTAATAACAAATTTGTAGATCTTTTATAGGTGAACAACGTTTGTTTATTCATTTTTACTCGTAGCTTGTGTCGGTTGTCTAAAAAAATTTATTTTTTATTTTTAATGGTATTTTTTACGATTAAAACAAAAAATACGCGTGCTATCAAAAAATTATTAATAACAAATTTGTAGCTCTATGATGGGTGCACAACTTTTGTTTATTCATTTTTTCTCGTAGCTTGTGTCGTTTGTCCAAAAATTTAATTGTTTATTTTTAATGTTATTTTTTACGATTAAAACAAAAAAACTACGCATCCTACCAAAAAATGATAAATGACAAATTTGTAGATCTTTTTTGAATGAACAAGTTTTGTCTATTAATTTTTTTTTGTACCATGTATCGTGTTTCAAAAAAATTTATTGTTAATATTATTTTTTACGATTAAAACAAAAACTACGCTTCAATCAAAAAATTGTTCATAACAAATTTGTAGCTCTTTTATAGGTGAACAACTTTTGTTTATTCATTTTTTCTCGTAGCTTGTGTCGTTGTCCAAAAAAATTAATTAATGATTTTTAATAGTATTTTTTAAGATTCAAACAAAAACTAGGCGTCCCACCAAAAAATTATTATCAACAAATTTGTAGCTCTTTTAATAATGTAGCTCTATAAATAAGAACGCTACAGTTCTCAACGGATCTATATTCAAGTCTTTTTTTATCATTCTCTGAGGTTGTAGTCAAAGGTTCATGCTCCTTTTTTGCAGACACACAAATATGACAAAAACTCGTTTTTTCGACCCTTTAACGCCGGTTTTCTAAAAAAATTGACGTGATGGAGCAATTTTGTTATGGGATTCGGAATAAGGTTGCAAAAATATATCAAAATAACACCAGAAACATTCCGGTGACAAGAAATAATGTATTTTTTGTAGGATGGTGTTATTTATAAGAAATGAGTGACGAAGAGTGTCAGTCGGGTGATAAGACACCTGAAACGAAAGATTTTGGATACTTAATGGCCCCTGTGAAGAGTTTTGCTTAGCGGATGTGGTTGAGGCAAAAAGGATAAATCTGCTAATGGGCTTATTAGTCACTTTGTGTGATTATGTGTGAACTGTGACTTACGATGGCTTTGTGAAGCTCTCCACTTAGGGTTTTTGCCAGAGAGATCGATCAGCGACCCGTGCCGGAGCGGTGTTTTGGAACTAGTGCATTGTTTGAATAAACCCCACGTAAATTCTAGATTGATCGTGAACCACACTTTTTATCAACAAATCTCAAAAGCAGATAAATATTATTGGAAAAATTCAATGTTGGTGCATCATGCAACAACCCTATTCAATATAGAAAAGTTCCATTCAATATTAATAATAAACGGCGCATTTTGTTCTGTGAAACATTCTCTCCAACTGAAACGTGCTCTACAACAGTGAATTATACGTCACTTGCTCTAAGGATCATTTTTTACCTATATAGTAGATGACACAGCAGATCTACATAGTAGATGACGGTAGTGATTGATGGCCTTTGGTCTTTGTAATTCATATTATATATTCAAGAATTGAAGTACAGTCAATGCATTTCGCTGCGGAACCACAGCATCATCAGGACTATAACAAACAATGGTCAGAAAAATAAAAAAAATCCTTTTACTTTAAGTGTTCATAACCTCACTAAATGTGAAATAGGTATTTGGAGTTATTTAAAAAAAGTGTATTTAACGGTTTTGAGTTTGTCATTTTCATTATTGTTTTTGATTTTACTGTTATAAATTGGTGTAAAAAATTGTGTGACTATTGTTTAAACTAATGATAAGTGTAAAAAATTAGTGCAGAGCTACATTTTTGTGCATCTAACGCATGCGCATTCACTTATTTCTAACGTTAGTTCATACGCTCTGAAGGTTTTTGGAGCAGCACAAAAATGTGGCTCTACGCTAATTTTTTACACTTACCATTAGTTTAAACAATAGTGACACAATTTTTTACACCAATTTATAACAGTAAAATCAAAAACAATAGTGAAAATGACAAACTCAAAACCATTAAATACACTTTTTTTAAATAACTCCAAATACCTATTTCACATTTAGTGAGGTTATGAATACTTAAAGAAAAAGGAATTTTTTATTTTTGAGACTTCTTAAATATATGAGAACAACCACTCATTTTTAATATTTAATTTGGATGAAAAGTACACATTCCGGTAAGTTTAAAAATAAAATTAGTAAATCAAAAATGTATTCGTCAATAATAGACCATATATGTATGCATATTCATGACATGATCCATTGTTTGTTATAGTCCTGATGAGGCTGTGGTTCCGCAGCGAAATTCATTGACTGTACTTCAATTCTTAATTATATAATATGAATTACAAAGACCAAAGGCCATCAATCACTACCATCTTTAAACATTTATTCTTATAAATCGGTCTTATTCGAGAAAAAAATTATAGTAGATGACTCTTATTAAAAGTGGCACATAAGGCACTATTTTACAGCACGCTTAAATTATACTCGTTGCATTTTCATAAAAATAGTTTGTTTAGAATTTGTTGAATAAAAAACTATTTGTTACAGAATGCACAGAGTAGAATTATAGAGAATGTTTCGAAGAAGAAAATAAGCCATTTTTTCTGCTTCCATAAACCGTTTTTCAATTTGAGGTTATGTCAATGTGTCGATCTCAAAAAAATTTCGATCCAGTAATGCAAAGTTTCTAGTCGATTGGACATGTGGAAGTGTGTAAAAATTAGAATACAAGATTTGAGCCTGACATACAAGTACATACATACCCACATATCAAGTCAAATATAAGGCGTAAAAAGGGAAGCTCTTCTGATACTGCACAAGAAGACATATGGAATAAAACTGTATACTTACTGCATATTGCTAGAAGAGAGAAGAAAAAGACCATGCCGAACCACAGAATAATATTGAAGATAACTGGATAATTCTCGTTATATTTCTTTCCTAGGTTCTTATCATTAGCCTGAAACAAAAATGTTCATTATTTTTCATTGTAGCAATATACAAAGATTAAGATCCTGTTATGCCAAAATAAGACCTATTAAAAATAGGGTTATATTGTTAATTAAAAACGTTAAAATTTTATATAAGGAAAAGAACTAAAAATATATTTAAACATTATAACGCATTATTGCCAAATTTAGGCTCCATCACTTGTTTCTAAGTGTGTCTCTTTTCTGCTGATAGGAATTCTGTCTTCCAAGGCAGAATAATATATTATACATGTGGAAATTGATAAGTTAAGGCGTGTATCTATCGTATATCTATGTTATTAGTACTTTTATATTCAGTGAAATACATGGACATAAACCTACTAATAACGTAGAATATAACACTTTCTGTAAAAAAATTATTGTATTTTGCGAATGAAATCTCCATGGGAGAACAAGAGTCAAAAGTTTCTGTAAAATTTGTGTAGAGTGCATTCTACTCGTAGTTGCAGACACGTTATTGTACGATGAGAGCTCGGAAAACCAAATCTTTAGGAGAAGACACTTGTATCTGCATAAAAAATCCTCTTTAGTAAATACTACATCCTGAGTGCGTTTTTCAAGCACGCTCAGGTATTGACAAGTCTCCTCCACGCCAAGATGTCTTATGGCATCACCAAAAACGAGCACTGGATCCTCAGAAATGCCAGCGAGTTGTCCTCGTTTCTTTATCGCGTCCTTGGCGCACTTATCTATCTCAAATTCCATTTCAAATTTTCGCGGGTACTTTCCAAAAATCTTTGGAGCAAGCTTCAACCGTTCTCTGCCTGAAACATAGGTCTTAAGGTCATCCATGTAAAAAGCATGATTTACTTTGTGCAACCGGTAATATATATTCGAGGATAGCAGGAATAGTGAGATGTGGAAAAGAAAAGGGCTCATGGTGTCGTATTGAAAAACACGCCTCCGGAAGGTGACAATATTCGTGGCCACCTTATGCTACTCAGATGAAACGGTAAAAGCGGTACAATCGGCAGAAACTGTTTTATGGGAAAAACTTTTTATTATAAATTATACGTGACAAAAATATAATTACAAATAATTTATAACTGACACAGAGAAGTCTCTCCTGTGTCGAGACGGGTTGCCTACTACACAGGCCCATCTACATTTCGACGTGCACAGTTGAGACACACCGTGTAAAAATAATTCGTCTTGGCTAAGTCTTCATCCAAGACATGGCCACGACATAACCAAGATGTTTGTGTAAGTCTCGCCCCTAGCCGCCGGCGAGACTTCATTTTTCCTCTTCAAGTCGAACTCAAGACATAGACAACAAAAGGCAACAACAGAATGTTTATATTATTTATGTTCATGGTATTTATTTTGTATGTAGTAATAATTTTGTTTGACTGCAATAATTATGTTTTTTGGATAGCGAATATAAAAATGTTGTCCATTTTTTTCCTATCTCCAACCAAGTTCACTAGATACTTGTAGAAAATAACAGTTTTAATCTTTTTAGGAAAAATTTTGTATGCCTGTAGTTCTCGAGACTGACAGATTCTGAATTTAGAATTAGCAAATAATTTATTACAAAATTAGGAGTTTTATCGGTTTTTAAATTTTAATCCTTAGCAGATGTCAACTGTTTGGTCCCAACCTAGCTACCTGATTCCTGGAAATGGCAGGCCCTGCCGCACAGTGGGACCAAATTGCGAAACGCTGGCCAAAAGTATAAAATGTTCATAAAATCGGCCAAATTCTATTAATCACGAATTTTTGGGGTCCCTGATTACGAATCCGACGTCAAATATTCCGAAAACGAAATGGCGGATCCAATATGGCGGACGAGTATGCTAAATAAATTTTGGATTTTCCTTAAAATTGGTATAAGGGGGTTGAAGTGGAGTAGAAAAATTAGATAGCTCAATTTTATTTTCGAAACGGAAGCTTCTCATTTGGACTCCAAGTATGTAAGCAGTCAATGAATTAACTACTTTTAGCGCTACCCAGGAATAACGACGTGGAAGTAGTAGTTGTCTGCTTCGCTTTGGGGTGTTTTTTTTCAACAAACCGACAGTTTGTATGCAGCGCCATCTGGCGCGAATTGAAAAAAAAATTCAAATAAAACTAACGTATTTTTTGATGGAGAATCTGAATCTGCAATAAAAAATATAGGTTCCTACTTCAAATTTTAAAGTGACCCCCTCTCCCGTCCCCAGGGGGTGGGATGTGGGGTAAATTTTTGCGGGGTCACTTTTCCCCCTCAAAAATAAAGAGTTTTTATCGCGGACAATTGTTTCGTTAGATGCGTATTTCTTTAGATATTTCGAGGTCTGAAGATAAAAGAAACATCCTGAATGTAATTTAATTGAATTGAAGCCACGTCTGCAAGTTTCTTCAGCTAATTTTCATATATGTTGCAAGTCAAAGCACACTGAATATATTATTAGTGAAAATAAGACCGGACCTCTCAAGACTTTTTTCTTTGCTCAATTTTTGTATAGGTTTCACATTGTTTATATGGTAAATTGTAGATTGATAGATTAGAGGAAAATGCAAAATTCATTTAGCATACTTCTCCGCCATATTGGATTCGCTATTTTGTTTTTTACATTTTTTTTACATCGAATTCGTAATCAGCGACCATGAAAACCCCCATATACCAATTTTAAGGAAAATCCAAAATTTATTTAGCCCGTTTCCGCCGAGAACGCCACTCGCGGTACCCCGGTCTTTGAGAGCTTGTAACTGACGTTAAAAACGTCAAAATAAAATGAGATAGTCATATTCTAAAAGTTTAAGAAAATGCAGTTTTGAAAAAAAAACATGAATTTTTCACCCATCTTTTTTTTTGTTTGAAATCGAGTTTTCAAAAGGTTTCCCAAGTGGAATCGACTCGGAAGATCAGTAACCAGTGGAATAAATGTTTGAATATTACGGACTCATGGTTCGCGGATCGATTTTTCACCTGGGGGTTTTCAATATGGCGCCTTGATTGCAAAATTTTTGTCAATATGTTTATGAATTTGTTACTCAATAACTATGGGGTTATGGAAAAATTGTCAAGAGAGAAAAAGTTCTTAGAATTACTCAGAAAATGCACCCGAATTTTTTCATAACATTTCAAGAAAATTTTGTTATTTTTGCGAAAGGTAAATTTATGCAAAATTCAAAAGTTGCTCAAAAAAATCCAAAATAATTCCCATGTGTTCTACGGTCGATTCTAAGAACATTTTATTCTTATAAATTTTTTCGTAATGTGCATTCCTAGTGAAAATTCTCGTCCCATTCGTATCAAAGTGGTATCAAAGTGTATCCTTCGTCTGTCCGCCGTAAACGAAGTTTACGTTGCCCAACTATCACCATCGTGGAGGTCGACGAATATAGATAGTCTCTTTTTTTACATTTTAGTGATTTTTATATTTTTGTTATATGAACAAGGCCATTTTCAGGCAACCCCCGAGATTGTTCATCTATCGAGTCTCTGGTGTAATTAGAAATTTCGCAAACTACCGGAGATAATCCAGAATCGCTTTGTAGAAGAACGCTTCATAGATGAGACCTATCCCATAAATAATTGCTCCGTTAAATGTAAAGAATACTCCAAGACAGCCTGCAGCACGTTTATATTCCGTAAAAGTAAAAAATCATATTGTGAATGTAAACGTAGTCACCAAACTTGAATGTAGTTATCTCGGGAACAAGAAACAAAAAGTTGGAGTAAGTTTGATTTAAAGAAATTTTTTATTCAAAAACTATTACATTTACCGAGAAATTGATGAGAATAGAATGTTCTTAGAATCGACCGTAGAATACATGGGAATTATTTTGGATTTTTTTGAGCAACTTTTGAATTTTGCATAAATTTACCTTTCGCAAAAATAAAAAAATTTTCTTGAAACGTTATGAAAAAATTCGGGTGCATTTTCTGAGTAATTCTAAGAACTTTTTCTCTCATGAAAATTTTTCCATAACCCCATAGTTATTGAGTAAAAAATTCATTAAACATATTTACAAAAATTTTGCAATCAAGGCGCCATATTGAAAACCCCCGGGTGAAAAATCGATCCGCGAACCATGAGTCCCTAATATTCAAACATTTATTCCACCGGTTACTGAGGTTCCGAGTCGATTCCACTTGGGAAACCTTTTGAAAACTCGATTTCAAAAAAAAAATGGGTGAAAAATTCATCGGAAAGAGCAGATCTTAAACTTTTAGAATATGACTATCTCATTTTATTTTGACGTTTTTAACGTCAGTTACAAGCTCTCAAAGACCGGGGTAAGGCGAGTGGCGTTCTCGGCGGAAACGGGTTAGCATAATCGTCTGCCATATTGGATCCACCATTCTGTTTTCGGATTTTTCGACATCGGATTCGTAATCAGCGACCCCAAAAACCAGTGAGTTAAAGAATTTGGCCCATTTTATAAACATTTTATACTTTTGGCCAGCTTTTCGCTATTTTGTCCCACTGTGTGCCGGTGGGGTCCATAGTTTATAGTGGTCGGAGTATAATGGACAATACAATTTACAAACAAAAACTTGTAATTTTGATACTGGTAAATGTTAAAGCCATAAATTGGTTGTATAAATTTCTTTAGAAAAAATTAGGTCTATTTATCAAGACGTACACTTCTCGTCTTAAGACAAGTCCACCTCGACTGGTCTTAAGACTTAGAATAAAACTTCTTGTCTTAAGACAAGTCCACCTCGAATTGTCTTCAAAACCAGTCGTAAACTTTAGCCATAAGCTCAAGACTTACATCTCCGACTTCTAAGTCTCGCCTCTGGCTGCCAGCGAGACATTGCCGCCTTGAAGACGAGCCAAGACAAACTCAAGACGAAATATTTTTACTCGGGACTCTTTGAAAATATCTTCACTATTTGATGTTTAAAGTAATTTTTTCTTCGAAAAAATGCCACATGTTACAAAGTCTCATAAGGAAAATCGCGAAAAAGTGTGCCTGTTCTGTCTTTGGAAGACGAAAAAGATGTTTAAAGTATCTGAGAAACACAAATCTCTGAAGGAAAAATGATTTAATTAGGATTTTACTGACCTATTGTGATCTGTAGTGGATGTAGAACAGAGTTGACAACAGAATAGGTGAATAATGTGATTTTCGGCTATGTGAGATTGCCAGAATTTTTTCAGACAATTTAAGTAACAGTCCCGTGAAAGATGAAATCTTCAAACCCAAGAGAAAAGTGTTCGCTGATATTTCGAACGGGATTATAAGTATGACTAAAATATTATACAGTATTCCGAAACTAGTTGAAGAATCCTTCCATGATATACGCGAACATTTTAAAAATTGAGTTTTTAACATTGATATTCTAGGTATCACTATCAAAAAACCGTGGAATGTTTAAATTAAATTACGTGAAACGCTGTACGACCTGCTTAAGTATTGTTAGGAAAAGAAAATGTCATAAATGTAATGCAGGAAGCCGTTTTCAGAATGTAATAGAATTGGATAAAAAAATACACAAGAACCCGAGTCGAAATTTAGGGCCTCCTTTAGACCTACATAACCTGCATAAGACCTATTTAAAACCTACGAGGTCTGATTCAGACCTCTATTTGTCCTCCTTGGTCCTATTTGACCATTCTGGGACTTCTTTCGCCCTCGTATGGCTTTTCATATTGAGACTCAAGACCTACTTTAAGCCTTCATGAGCTCCATGACGAAATTGACCATTTTTGAAGTTCCACTTCGGGCCTACCATGCCCTCCCTACTAAAAAGAAAAGTCAGGAATCGTTACAAATTCTGTTCTGTCGATTTCTGAACATCTTGAATATTCCTCACGAGTTCCGACTTTTTTTCTGATGACTCATGACCGTTTTTTAGTAGGGCTACTTCAAATAAGGAATGGATTCCAAAGAGTATTTCTACTCATATTACCATATGATTGAAAAATAATTTTCATGAAAAGTGCTGTATTACATTTTAGATTATTATGGTACTGGTGACTATTGCTTGAGTACAGGTATATATAATATGGAAATCCCATGGAAATTTATCTCTAAAATCAACCCAAGAACAGTGAAAAATGTGCAATATTTCGAGAGTTATGTTCTCTTGATTCCGAATATGTCGGTTGCACCTAGTAAATTTTTGGTCGTTTTGCTGTTATTCAACATTTTCTATTTTTAAATAAAAAATACAATTTCTCTTAAATTTATAAAAAAAATTTTATTATTTTTTCATAATTGCTTAGAGACTTGTGATACGCTCAAATTTGAATGATGTTATATGTTGATCCAAATAATAGGCAGCGCCCTTAAAATTTGGAAATTTTCATGAAAACATGCAAATTTGCTCTTAGCTTAGCACGGCGACCCGAAGGTCGGTATGGTAATATTTGAGCTCGAGGGGTCATAAAATGTGTCTCGACATACCATGAAAGCGACTGGTCAAACCGGGATTTTCATTTGAGCCCTGAAAACCAGGTAGAAAAATGGTGGAAAATGTACAATTTTAGTGAATTGTAGCAAATACGGCATATACCTAGGTAAGCGCCGCAACGAGTTAGGGACTTAGAAATAGTGCGGTGGAGGTGGCGTGGGGGGTTAGGGTCCCCCCACCCAACCACTGCGCCGCCGCCTGCCCCCCTCTCGCGCGTCGCCCGCCGGCCGTCCCGTTCCTACACTAGCTTCGTTGTTTTGACTGGCGCGTGCGTCTCATGTCGACTCGTTTTGACTTTTTCCTACTTGTCTCGGTTCATCGTTGATTCTTAACACACTAGTCTATTTCTTCTAGACTTGGTTGAAGGTTTTCCTTAGTCTGTGGCTCCTAGCCAGCATAATGCCACCCACACGATCTTCTTTTACCTGCCCTATACTTGGCACTCCACGGAGTTTGCCGGAGAGTCAACTGCCGACGTTGAAGGATGTTCTTCTGGCCTGTTTTGATGAAAAGTTCAATAACACGCATGTGAAAGAACTTTCTCCTAAAGCCCCTTTCCTAGACGTAGCTAAGGTTGTTGCGACTCAGGTTTTGACCCTGTATGAAAAGGCATAAATACCTGCTGCGAGCCAAAAAACAATCACTGATAGAATTGTTTCTTTTCATAAAGAACACTAGAACCTCCTTAAGTCATACCAGAATAAGTCTAGGAAAGACAGTAGCGGTTTAAAAGGGGCCGTTAAAAAATGTGTTGAAAAGCCTAATGTACTTTTCGAAGTGGCTTTTTGTAAATGCCCTATCGACCCAGCTAATCCGGAGAGAAGTATCTGCCACTGTCCTGATAAGTCATAGAAAGTTCCGGCAATTGAGAAATTCTTTCTCTTAGACCAAAGGACCTCGCGACAGATGGTTATGGGCCAAGTCGATAAGAAAGTAACTGCAGTCCTGAGAAAAAGGAAGTCTAGAAAGTCCGCGGTGATGCAAGCAAAATCGGCAGATTTTGGTGCTGCTGGTCCATCCACCGCCCCTGAAATACAGATAGAAAGTGAAACAGACTCTGGTTCGGACGAGGAGTTCAAAATGAAAATTAAAGGAAATAACCCAGGAACTTCACAAAATAGATCTGCACTGATTAATACTGCTCTAGTAAGTGATAGGTATGGATTGATCTTCAGACAAACAGCTGCCATAGCCTCAGCGGTTCTCACAGATGTTGGTCTTATCAGTAGCACAGATAACTGATTTGTGATAGATAAATCCAAAATTCAAAGAGTCAAAACAGTAGTTCGTGGTAGTCATGTGTCCCCTACTGATGTCTTTACCAAAAACCCAACTTCGAGGTCTTTACTTTGACGGCCGTAAGGATGAAACTAGTGTACAAGTAAAAGAAGGGGAAAAATACTACCGGCGCATTCACACCGAGGAACACATTTCACTTGTGCAAGAGCCAGGCTCGTATTATATTGGCCACGTTACTCCAGCATCGGGCACAGCAATTGACATTTCAAAATGCATCCTCAACTGTTTAGATGAAAATGATGCCAGACAATTTCTTGTTGCTGTTGGTTGCGATGGAGCTAACGTAAACACCGGACACAAGGGTGGCGTAATTCGTTTGTTGGAGATGAACTAAAACATCCATTACAATGGATTTTTTGTCTCCTCCATTTCAATGAGTTGCCTCTTAGGCACCTTATGCAGTCTCTTGATGGTACCAGCAGTGGTCCTAACACTTTTTGTGGCACAATAGGCAAACAGCTAGAGAAATGTGAAAGCCTCCCTGTATGCAGCTACAAAAAATTGGATGTGAATTTGCCGGATGTAGTTTTTGCAGAGCTGAGTAAGGATCAGAAGTACCTGTATGCCATTTCCATGGCCATTCAATCAGGAGAGTGTTCTGAGGACCTAGCAAGGCAAGACCCCGGTCCTCTTGCACACTCAAGGTGGCTAACAGCAGCCAACAGGATACTTCGTCTTTACGTAGCAACATCCAGGCCAACGCTAATCTGAAAGCTTTAGTTAGTTTTGTCTTGAAAGTTTACGTCCCGTCATGGTTTGCTATCAAGATCAAGCACTTCGTTGTCGATGGCAGCAAGTTGCTTTTTGAAATAGTGGAGAGATCACGGTATTTGCCTGAGAAACACCGTGATGTTGTCGACCCGGTCATCAGCAATAATGCGTACTTTGCGCACCAAGAAAATGTTCTTCTGTCCATGTTGGCCGACGAAAGACAGGAAGTTAGAAAAATGGCAGTTGAAACAATTCTGTCAAAGAGGCAGCAGGCTGCGGCTGCAGAAGACGGGGCGAAGACACAGACCCACGCATTTTCCTTGTTTCTGTACTAAATTTTTAAGCAACACAGTACACGGAAATGGTAAATTGGCCCAAAGATGAACTATTTGAACCCCAATTTTGAGTGCGACAGCAGACGAAGCAATTAAGTCGTGTGTTGAAGACTGTTTTAAGGTCATGACTTTGGTCGGAGACTTTCCTTGTCACACACAGGCGGTGGAAAGAACGGTAAAACTTGTCACCTAAGCCGCAAAAAGCATGTGTGGTGCTGAAGCACGTGACGGGTACATTAAGTCCACACTTTGGTCAAGAAAAATTCTGCCTAAGTTCAATACAAAGAAAGATTTTGTCGCCGCGTCAAGCGCGGACTCGGAATCTGACTCTTCGGAGTGAAAGAGTCCTCCCATTTATGGTTGGTCGGTTGGGATGGCAGAGGGCGGAACCCGACGTGCAGCCACCTTCTCGTGGTGGGTTCTGAGCAGTTTTTACCCTCCGGAAAACGGGCGAAGAGCTGCACACCCGGGTGGGGGGGGTCCTAACCCCCACCCTACCTCCACCGCACTATTTCTTAGTCCCTAACTCGCTCCGGCGCTTACCTAGGTATATGCCGTATTTGCTACAATTCACTAAAATTGCACATTTTCCATCATTTTTCTACCTGGTTTTCGGGGCTTAAATGAAAATCCCGGTTCGACGAATGGTATGTCGAACCACATTTTATGACCCCTCGAACTCAAATATTACCATACCGACCTTCGGGTCGCCGTGCAAAGCTACGAGCAAATTTGCATGTTTTCATGAAAATTTCCAAATTTTAAGGGCGCTGCGGGGATAGTAAATATTCGATCGGACTGAAACTTTTTGTACTTTCATTTGGCATGGTTTCACAAATTTTTCGCACTCCCCATCATCTAAAACATGAAAAACTGGATTTTTGATACACTCTAATGTCGAACTCGGAGAAATTTCCTTCGGGAACACATGTTCCGCGTCCACCACTCTTTCCCCTAGAGAGCGGGAATAAATCTCAACCCTATTCAGTATCAATAAATTCTGATATGTATAATTAAATATTATATGTAATAAATATAATATTCAAAAGTAAATTGAAGCGCTGAAAATCTGCGGATTATGCGACATTCGGAGATGAACTAAGAAGAATTAATAACTAAAAATATTTTATGCAAGCTTCAATGTAACTTATCTTTGTCATACCAGCGAGTATTATTATGTTATTAGGTTCATGAAATATGAAAGAACAAGTTATTAACTTTGGTCTAATATTAGTCCAGCATGTATTGCATACCACTAGTCCAGCCAACTTATATATTAGGAATAAGCGCACAACTCAAAAAGGCTACGGTAAATCATTGCCCAATTTTGGCACCTGCATATGTCAAAAATTACAACAGAAACATATAGTATATATATTATTATTATACCATTGCGCTATGTTAATATATTGTTAGACTTTCAAAAGTATCAGCCAACCAAAACTGTGATATTGATATCTTCAATAATGTACAATAAAGAAACTTTTTGTGAACTTCTCTTTTCAATTACATTCATTGAAAAGAAATGTAAATATACTGCAATAAAATAATTAAGACTTTAGTTACTATTAACATTTTATGTTGAAAAGTCAGTCGCCCCCAAGCTACTAGAAAGATATTTCGTATATCTACGGTGCAGCGTACGTCACAGAGGAGAGATTCTCGCAAGCGCCTATCACCACTCCCGCTCTCTAGGAGAAAGAGTGGTGGACGCAGACCATGTGTTCCCGAAGGAAATTTCCCCGAGTTGGGCATGTCTGATTTGGAAGTCTGGTTTTTTAGTTGCGAAATTGTTTTATGCACATTTTGCATACAAATTTTTATGATAAACTAGATTTCTTTTCGATCCTAAATAAAAAACTTAAATAAAAAAAAAAGAAAGAAATTTTGAAACGTAAAAAAATTTAGTGTAGAAACGGCGGTTTTTAAAAACGTGATTTGAGTGTCTTTCTAATAAACTATCAATTGAATTAACATATATTTAATTTAAATTTGTGCGTATCACAATCCCCTAAGTGATTACGAAAAAATAATTAATTTTTGTTTCAACTTTACGAGATATTGTGTTTTTTATTAAAAAATAAAAAATATTACATAACAACAAGACGATCTAGAATTTACTAGGTGCATCCGACTTATTAGGAATCAGGAGAACATTCTGCATAAGAATCAATCAAGTATTCATCAGGACCTAAAATGAACACAAAAGTGCTCTTGAAGCCCAGACTATCAGTTCAATGTTCAGATTCAACTTTAAAGATAGAATAATTCAGGTTCAAGTATTTTTTATCTGGATGAATTTTTTAACTCGAACGTTCAAATAAATTATTCATAGTAGCTGCTTTGGTTTTTATACTTCCAGACTCTTTCTAAATGTAAGTATACCATTAAGCCATTTCCCTTTCAGGGTAGGCGTGACACTACCCGATTCGGGTAGTGTTTCTAGGTGGATAGTTTTCTTGTAGTTATAAATAACTACAAGTTTGGGCTCACCAAACCCATAATATGCCAACAGCACACAGTATTGTCGAATGGTCACCCATCCAAGTACTAACCGCGCCCAACGCTGCTTAACTTCAGTGATCTGACGAGAACTGGGGTTTTCAGCGTGGCATGGCCGTTGGCCATACTAAATAATATTACTAAACCGGAATCATTGGTCTTTTTTTATGCTGGAAAATCTGATTTAAATTTAAATATTGTTCAGTTATAATCAACCTGAAAGTAATAAATCCTTCAAATTTTGGAGCTTCACAGTTTGAACAGAAATAACAAATTAATTGAATATTTAAATTAAACATTTAAATATTAGAATTTAAATTAATAAAATTTAAATATTTGAATTAAACCTTTTTAAATCCACATATTCATAAGATGTTTAAAACGAAAAAATAATAAAATATATTCCTCAGTTAGGCTTTTCAGCGAAACAACTTGGCTGACATTTTGTCGCCAAATTCAAGCGGTTCGATAGCTCAATTGGCTAAGGCGTGCAGTAGATTTATTTTTACACTCAGGTTTAGGTAGTTTAGGTAGGGTTCGAATCCCTAGCAGGTGTGATTTTTCAAAGCGTATGAGCATGCGATTATGTTTCTAAGTAACCGTGCGTGCAATAGTGTGATCTCAAAAATAAATTAAGTGCAGCGATAATATATAAAACAATTTTTTTTGCTTCTGTTTCAAGCTGCTGTAATGGAGCACCTGCCTATGATTCTACAACACCTGCTTCAATAAGTGCGTGAAAACGGCATGCGCGAGACAAATGCACAGTAGAAAAGGATGCAATAAGCATAGGCCTCATTTGGCCCTAAAAGTGCTGGAAATGGAAATAAGCAGGTATACAGTGTGAGGCCTTCTTTGGATCTCATCGACCCTATTTAAGTTGCTTATAATTGGATTGTCACAATGAACTCAAGAAAATTAGAAAAATGTGTCCCAATCATGGTCTGTAGTTAATTTGAAAGACCTTAAAAAAATTAGCTGACATTATGATAGGGATATGAACGAAGAATGTTGAAAACGATAGGAAATATTTCACAGAAGTATAGAGATTGGTGCGCTGAGTCAACGATTTTAGAAATTATCCCTCCACCTGAACTGCACTTGATGTTAGGTATTGCTAATACTTTGTACGCCAACCTGCTAACTGAATTTGAGAATGAAGCATTAATGTGGGCAAAGATCTGCTGTGTTCAACGCGATCTAAAACACGGAAGCCCGACCTTTAACGGCAATGGGCTTGTTGCGAGGAGCTATTCACTCAGAATTCAAGATTGAAATCAGTAAATTAAAGAGTGAACTCAGTGAATTCCAAACTGAACTCACTTGCACTCACTGAGCAGTCAGGAAAATGCATCGCCATGGCAACCCATGCATCGCCTTCTTTCCCATGCGTATAAGGGAGATGTACGATGTGTTTCTCGCTGAGTTCAAAACTGAATTCACTGAAATTTTCGAAAAGAAAATTTTCTAGTATTAAAATTTGCATTTTTTTCAAAAGCCCTGTAACGATTATTTTAATTATGTGCCTAGATTGTCTGTATAGATAGATAAACGTTTATTTTTCAGCCTGCTGGCCTTAAAAAATTGACTTGCTTACACTTCCATTTTTACAGAATTTTCTTAAAACTAACCCTTAAAAAACTAACATCCATCCATACCCTATATCTAAGACTGCTCCTATTTACAATCTCTCCTTCTGCATTCCTCTTCCTCCTTCCTTCTCTTCTTCTCCATCTTACCCAACACTCCCTTCACCCATGCTACTGCCCTTTTGTCCCCCCTTTCATGCATCAATACCTCGATGCTTATGCCACTCCTTTCCACCTCTACGCACTCCTCCAACCAGTGCTCCACTCTTGCATCCCCCTTCCCACACAGTTCACACATCCTCTTCTCCCTAGAGGCAGTACCTATTAAAACCCTCCATGCAACCACATCTCATCCTCGCTATAAGCTCCTGACTTCCTTTCTCTCCTTTCTCACATAAATATTGCGCTCTCGCCCTTGGCATAATCCACACATAGTTCCCGTTAAACCCGTTAAACGCAGTCCATTCGTTTTAAAATACCTTTCCCTTTCACCCTCCATCATCCCACCCCCTCTCCTGTTCTCCTTCTCCAACCAACACTCCCTAACCAGCTTACTTCCCCCCTCTTCCAAAAATTTCTCCTCATATTTACACGACCGACTCCCCGCTAGAATCCCTACACTCGTTCTCCCCGTCTCCCTCCTGACAATATAATTAGGCATGTTCCTTGCCAACCCCAGTGTCCACATTACATACCTCTCCTGTGTCCTATTTACCTCTTCACTTTCCTTCCACCCCCACACCTCTACTCCATACAATAGCACACTCATCACTAGTGAGTCAAACAATTTCATTCTCCTTCCAAAATCATCTGCAAATAACTTCTTTCCCAACCCCCACAACTGCCTCATCACCACATTTGCCCTCCTTACTCTCTCTTTTATGTGACCATCCACTCCACCATTCCTCCAAAACATGAAGCGCAGGTACACAAACTCTTTCACCTCCTGCACCGCCTTTCCCTTCCACTTCCACTCCCTTATCCCTTCCCCCTCCTTTTCTGAACACCATAACCTTGGACTTTTCCGCATTCAGCCCTAACCTGTTCTTATCCAGGTATCTTCTCAACCTCTTCCTCATCTCTTTTAAGGCCTCCTCGCTTCTTGCCAGCAACACTATGTCATCTGCATACGCTAGTGACCAAATTCTAACACCTCCTATCCTGACTCCTCCTACCACCCCGGCCTCCAGCTTACTTTCCATATCCGCAATTAAAATCGCAAAAAGCGTTGGGCTAAGCGGACACCCTTGCCTTAACCCCCTATCCATCCAGAATCCCTCCGAAATCCACTCCCCTCCTCACACCTTATCTTTGGTCTCTTCATATATCTCCCTTACCCTCTCGATCAGGCCTCTCTCCACTCCCCTATCTTCCATCGCCTCCCACAACCTCGCCCTATCCACCGGAGGAAAGACGCCTTTTAGATCCACAAAAAACGCGTACACTCTCCACCCCTTCTTCGCTAATTCTCTATCCACCACGTGCTACAAAACGTAGATATTGTCGATAGTACTCCTACCAGCCCTAAAGCCCGCCTGCGTCTCCGGCAATATTCCTTTGCCCTCAACATCCTTCCCCAGCCTCTCCGCCACCACTATCGCGTATACTTTATACCCCGTATTCATTAGCGTAATCCCTCTATAATTTTCCTGTCTATCCCTGTCTCCTTTCTTATACAGTGGCACTATTAATCCTTCTCTCCACCCTCCTGGAAATCCCTCCCCCTCCATACTTTCTTCACTACCTCCTTCAGCCTCTTCCGAACCTCTAGTGTACTAAACAGCCATGCTTCGTTCTCTACCCCGTCCATCCCTGCTGTTCTTGACCTTTTTAACTTCCTTATCTGCTTCTCTATCTCGTCGTGATTCAACTCCTCCACCTCTGCCACCCCCGTTCTTCTACTTCCACCATCCCTCTTCGTTGCATCTGAGCACTGAAATGATTCTTTAAAAAACTCCCTCCACTCCTCACTCCCTATCTTCTCGCTTATCCCCACTCTACGCTTCCTAAACCTATTTATTATCTTTCAGACGTCCCGCTCTGTCTTAACATTTCCTAACTCCTCTTTCAGATCTTTCTCCTTTTCCTGTTCTTTCTTCTTACATATGAATCTAAACCCCTTCCTCATTTCTACGTACTCCTCCCTTTTCGCATTACCCTCTTTCCACTTCTTGTACTTCCTCTTTACCTTCCTTCTCATCTTTTTATATTCCCTATCCCACCACGGCTTCACCATTCCTTTCTTCTTCTTTCTAAATACCTTCTTTTGCACACACCCTTTCACCTTCTTTTTCAGATCCTCCCATATCTCTTCCACCGACTAATCTTCAAAGCGCACCTCTTCTAACTCCTCCTGATACTTCTTGATCGCCTCCCCCGTCCAGGTCACCCTCTCCCCTATCGAGACTTCTTCCCCACCTTGCCTTCCGCCACCCTCCCCTCTTATCCACAGTCTTAATGGCTGATGGTCTGAATCCACCCTCCCCTCTACTGTGAATTTGTCCGTCTCCTCCCATCCTTGCATATTCATGACCACATAGTCTATTACCGATACCCCCACCTTAGTTACATATGTGTATTCTCCATCTTCGTCCCCAGTTGCCATACCATTCGCCACCGCTCAGCCTCTATCCTCCATCCAGTCCCTTAGAATTTCCTTTCGAAGCTCTGCCCTTCCCTGTGAAGTCTCCCTTGCGTCCCCATCCTCGCATTAAACTCCCCATCAAGTATCACCATACCCTCCTCTCTTTCGCCTAGCAAGTCTTCCACCCTTTCTTTAATTCTTTCCATCCCATCCTTATTGTACACTGTCACATACTTACACGTTACCCCTCCTATCCTTACTTCCCTCATTTGCACTCCCTCCCCCTCTTCCTCTCCATGAACTTTTTCCTCTAATCCATCTCTAACCCCCGTTATAATTCCCCCACTGGCCCTTCCTTTCTTCTTCACTCTGACCACCCCCTGGTGTCTCCACCTGTACCCCCTTGGCAGCTTTGGTTCTATTCTATCCCATTCCTTTCTTTCTATCCACGTCTCTACCAGTCCCACAACATAAAATTCCTCGATATACCTCCAGAACTCCTCATCCTTTTTCTTTACCCCTGCTACGTTCCAGTACAGCACCTTCACTACTTCTCTACCCTGCATTACCCGCACCCCCTACTTCCTAAAAAAAAAACCCCCTGCACTTCCTTCAACACCTCTTTCTCCTCGTCCCACACACACATTTTCTCGTCTACTCTTATTTTCCGATATCCTACCTTCGCTGATCTCCCTTCTCTCCTCTCATTCGTAGCCCTGCCGTACAGCATTCTCTGAACATCCCTTTCCTTTCTCGTCAAATCCTGATCGATGAAAACTCCCTCAACCTTTATCCTATTCTTATTTCGCATTACCCCCAACTTTTTTTTAACGGGCTCTCAACCTCGCTCTTTTCCGGACTCTCTTTGCTGTCTCTCTTCCTCTTCAAAAGATCCTCCCCGTCACTCGCGCTCGACGCTCTCTCCCTTACCTTCTCGCTTCCTTCGTTCCCAGCGTTCCGATTTCTCCCCGACGCGCCGCTCGACACCGGACCACGCACTGTTGGTCGTCGTGGCCTGTGGAAAATTTCCTCCCCGTCAATTTCACTAGCAGCACTGCCAGTATTGTCACTGCCCACCTCCCACTCTGCCGCCGGCAACTGGGACCTCTCGATGCAGTACCTTCCGCAGCCGACAGATGTCTCTGCACAATCGCCGCCAAATTTTCCCTTTATTTCCCTTTTTTCCTTTTTCTATTGCTCACAGCCCCTGCAGACACCCCTTTCTCACCCTTAATATCCCCTAACTCTGCGAGACCCACCTTTGACCCCTCGAAGGCCCAAGACTCCCGACCACAAACTCCCCCGACTCCTTGCCAACCTAACCTCACTTTCTCTATCTACCTAAATCCCACCTGACACCTGCGCTGAAAATTACTTCGTAACTTCCCAATTCACCCCACACCACCCTAATCACCTCCTAGGCTTCCACCCTCACACTCCACTCACATCTTCCACACAAATTCTGTAAAATCCTCTCACCATCTGACACTGAACACGTTCTCACTACCGCCACCAAAATACAAGTCTCGATTGTCAGTATATCATTACAGACTTGTATTCCGCAAAGCACCATTGAGTACAACTAGACTTTTAGGTTGAACTTATTTGAGGCTCACCGTGTATGCGTTTCGATAGGGAGTTTCTCCTAGCTGGGCATGTCTGGCATATAGTTTATATTTATTGGTTTTATGTACATACTGTTTTTTAAAATAAAAATGGAAAAAGTGAGCCCCCAAATTTATCCCTCGGTTCTTTTAGTATGTCATATCTGTATTGTATAATACAGATGATATTGTAGGAGGGAGAAAAAAAAGAAAAATTGGACACCACGTGAAACTACAAAATTATACTAACCTTTTTACTATTCTCTATAGAGTTATCTCGGTAACTTCTGTTAAGGTTTGCTGATCTCGTATGGCGTACTTGACTAACATCGTTGGTAAAGGATGTGATTAAAACCTATAGAAAAAAATTAATTTACTTCATATATAAATTCAAAATGATCTACTTGCATTAAAACTACCAATGTAACTTGTAAAAACATGAAAACTCGGATAGAGAGGGTAGCTGAGGACTATTTAGGCGTCAGCTAAATCCGGACAGATTACTCAAGGTACAAACTATACACAATAAACATTCGAAAATGCTTTCCGAGGCTGCTAGGACTAAGCGAGTTGAAAGATGCAATTTGCTGTTGTCGTCCTTGAAAAATGAAGCCTTTGAAAAAAAGGTTCTGGCCTCCTGACAGCCCAGATTTGAATCCACTGGCCTATTACGTTTGGAGCGTGGTCGAAAGGGTCAATAACAAATCTCGACATCCCAATGTGACGTCATTAAGGACCTCTGTTGAGTCAGCATTCGCAGAAATAGACAGATCTGCGTTACAGCGTGCGTGCGCACGCTTCTGACCATAAATCGAGGCCGTAGTTTGAGCTAATGGGGGATACGTCGAATGAAGTTTGTTAATGGGGATCAGATAAATGCTGTGTGTGAAGGTTTCTTGTGACTTTTCATTTGCATTTAAAGAAATGCTGCCAGAAATAAATTGTTTAATTTGTCCGGATTTAGCTGACGCAACCTGTAGACTCTTCAAGGTGGTTAAGGGAGATATACCTATATGTCATATTTCTGAACGTTTCACAGTGGCCTATGAGAGGCCAAAAAGTAGCAAAAATTCAAGCTTTCGCCAGATTGGTAATCTCTGTATATGGGGAATTTTTGGGTTGCTGATACCAAATCTGTCGTCAAGAATCAATAATTCAAAATTGCGGAGCCAATATGGAGGCCAATACTAATTTTTACATTTTCATCTCAATGAGAAAGTATCGGTTTTATGTGAAAAATGACTTTCGCGGATTCCATCGAATGTCGACGTTTTGAGGTCCCCTGAGTCAGAAAAAATAGTTTTTACGTCGTCGTCGTTGTCTGTATATCAGATAACTTTTGAAAGACTACTCGGATTTGATTGTGCTTTGGCACACTTTTTAAGGGTGTAAAAAGAAAGGACGGGTTCGTTAGCCAGCTATTTTTGATATAAAATCAAAAAGTTAGAGCATTTTCAAAATTTTTGAGACCTTTTTTTCAACATTTAAAAATGTTCGAAATTATTAGTTATAGCATTTTCAATATAAAAAAAAAAAAAAAACTGAACATTTTAAGCCAAACAACGCACGATATGAAAAAAAGTCAAGAAAAGAAAAACGTTGCTTTTTGAAAGCCCTATAAGATTATCATAACAATATTTCGAATTTTTTCGAAAAATCGAAAATTCAAATTTTGATCGCACAAAAAATAATGAAAAATAAAAAATTCCATTTTGCGGTCAAACTATGCAAGATACGAAAAAAACTGAATCAAGAAAAATTGTGCACCCAAGAGAGAACTACAAATTTGTTAATAAGCACTGTTTGATAGGACGCGTAGTTTTTGTTTTATTCGTAAAAAACAATATTAAAAATAAACCGATTAATTGCATGGAAAAATGACACAAGTTGCAATAAAATGTTTTATAACCTTTTTTTTAATAGGATACAAACTTTTTTATTTATTATAAAAACAAGACAATGAAAATACTTTTGTTTCAATTTTAATGCATATTATTAATTGTAATAATATAAATTTATTGAAATGATACATTTTTCAGGGTAGCCGAGAATAAAATTTAATGCAAAATAAGAAACAAATATTAAAGTAATCATTAAAAATCCACTTTGAACTTTATTTTGTAATATGTGAATAAGCAGGTCCAGACCGAGGTACAGAAATAAATATAATATACATTTGATATAATAGAGTTGAACATTATTTAGAAAAGTTCGCATTTTCGACAAAATCGAATGCGAAGCACGAAATACGTGATGAGAATGTGTTCGTTAAAGCCAAGGGACCTTTAACAAAAGAGAATTCACAATCACCAAATTATAGTTGTCGATACTTTGACCTTTAATCTTAAAAGGCTTGCGCATAAATGTGTGGGAAATACAAAGACCGAGCGCATTGCGCGAGGTAAATACATTATCGAGCGTGAAGAGCGAGAATAATATATTATGGAGCGCGAAGGGCGAGAACCAACAGTCGCACGCCCTAGGCATTTATGTCGAGTCTGACGTTAAAAACCAAGAATTAACAATGGCAGAGTCTATATGGCGGTCAAAATAATTTTTTTGCAAAGATTAACATAAAACTTGGTACATATAGGTTTTTTTTGGGTCGCTGATGCCGAGTCTGATGTTAAAAATCAAGAATTCGAAATAACGGAGCCGATAGAGCGGCCAAAATTGATTTTCTTCATATATTCTCATGGTGCTTGGTACAAGGAGTTTTTTTTTGTTTGCTGTAATCGAATGAAATGTAAAAATTAAGAATGAGACATAGTGGAGCCAATATGGCGAACAAAACTAAATATTTTTTTATGGCCTTAGCTAACAATATGTTTGCTTAATTAAGTTACTATGGAATGTTAAACATGACTCCAGATCAACGGAAACAAGAAGAAAATAAAAATAAAAGAATAATCTAACGAAGTGCAGAGAGCACCCATTAAAAAACCAATTTGCATCAAGCATTTATAGACATAACTTTATCAAAAAGCAAAAGTAGCAGCAAGTAGCAACAGATTTAAAAATAGTCTAATAAACGAATAGAATGAAAGCTTAAAAACTTTATTCGTGGAACGACGGAGAACTTTGAATCGCAAAAATTTCCTGAGCAGTAAAATGTAAAAACGTACACGTAAATTCCCCTTTTATTTAGTCTCCCGAATTAAACAAATTATATACAGTACCGTCCAGGAGTAGGATGTCACCTACAAAAATAGCAAATTAAAACATGCTTTAAGTTTTTTACTTCAATATCAACACAATTTTGTAATTATTTATTTGGAAACAATTGATTAAGCAATGCAAGACGACAAACTTTTTTCAAATGAATGAAATTTTTTGTACAAATTAATTTATTTGCTATTATACTTTAATTATACTTCAATTAAATTGAAAGATCATAAGGTAGATGTAGAGATTATCGTGAATGCACCGGTAATCGGCAGATGTTGCAGTCTTTTAGGTAAAACAAACTGTTGTGTTATTCGTTCTGAGAAACAACGTATGGGGCCGCACAGTGGTTCAAAATACGTAAAATGTGGTCAAAAGACAAAAAAAATTGTTTTAAATTAGTTTTGAAAGTTGGGGTTGTTTCACTGATGGTTATAGACCTCGGAAAAGCGATATAGAGGGCCCAGGTATTTCTAAAATGCTCTTGGGCTTACATTAAACGTGCGCTTCATGGACGGAACATTCTGCGCTGTCCAAATAGAAATAAATTATTTATTTTTTTTAAATGGTTTGATTTCTGTACGAGTAAATCGATTTACACGTTTGAATATGGAATCTTTTCTTGATAATAAGTACAATCAAATCTGTACATTAAAAACTCAAAATAATTGATAATTTTCCTTAAAATTATTACAAGCTTATGATCGAATATGTCCACATAGTCAGCGAGCAATCGTTTAAAAAAAAGTGCAGAAGTAATTTTGACCACCAGTGGCCGCCGAGTTATTTTTTCTTATGAGTCAATAGAAACCTATTCTAACACATGCAGGGTGTCACAAAAGTCCCAGGACGGCTGAATATTTCCTCAGGGAAGATATTCAACGGTGTCCTTTATTTTGATCTCGACGATGACCTTCAAAGTTTCTTCAAGGTCAACTTTTTTTTTTAAATCGAAACCCCCTTGTTTACATCAGCAATCGATAGAGCGGAAAATTTTACGTTCAAATATGTACCCAGGTCATACATAGGTACATTGTAACCTTTAAGGTCACTCTAAGGTCATTTAAACTTAAACAAGGTCTGCATACCTCTGGGAATAGAAGCTTTTCAAATTTTTTTCGTGACGAGCAAAGTTACTAACTTTAACAAGACGTACTTAGTAGTGACCTTAAGCATGACCTTGACAATTACCTTCTAGGTAATTTCAAGGTCAATTTTTTTCCATTGGAAACCCACTTTCAAGGTTACAATGTACCTATGTATGATCTGGGCACATATTTGAACGTAAAATTTGCCGCTCTATCGATTACCGATGTAAAAAAAAGGGGGTCTCCATTTAAAAAAAGGCGATCTTGAAAAAACCTTGAAGGTCATCGTCAAGATCAATATAAATGTCACCATTGAATTCCTCGTTGAAAGTTACTTTAAGAATGACCTTGACCTCCCTGAAAAAATATCTTATCTGAGAAAATAATCAGTCGACGCGGGACTTTCGTGACACCCGGTATATGAAAATTGACTGCTACTTTTTGCTACTTTGTTCTTGAATCGGAGTTTTCTTCAGCCAAATTACGAAACGCTGGCCAAAAGTATAAAATATTCATGAAATGGGCCAAATTCTGTTACTCAAGGGTTTTTGGGGGCGCTGATTACGAATCCGATGTCAAATATTCCGAAAACGAAATGGTGGATCCAATATGGCGGACGAGTATGCTAAATAAAGTTTGGATTTTCCTTAAAATTAGTATAAGGGGGTTTTCAGGGTCGCTGATTACGAATCAGATGTCAAAAACTTGAAAAACAAAATGGCGGGCAAGTATGCTAAATAAACTTTGGATTCATTTCAAAATTGGTATAAGGGGGTTTTTGAGGTCAATGATTACGAATCAGATGTCCGCCATATTGGATCCGGCATTTTTTGTTTACATCGGATTCGTAATCAGCGACCTTGAAAACTCCCTTATACCAATTTTTAAAAAATTCTAAAATTTATTTAGCATACTCGTCAGCCATATTGGATCCGCCATTTTGTTTTCTGAATTTTTAACATCGGATTCGTAATCAGCGACCCCAAAACCCGTGAATAATAGAACTTGACCAACTTTATGAATATGTTATACTTTTGGCCAGCTATTCGCGATTTGGGACCACTGTGGGCTGTTCAAGTATAACATAACGCGCTTTTCTTTTATTTATGTCGATGTTTCCGTCTTAACACATCACGCCAATTTCATTCTTGTATTTATTTAAACAAAAGAAAACGCGTTACGTAATATGTGAACGATCCCTATTTGTGTAAATGTTTCGAAATATTAACACAGAATCCGAAGGTTTTATAACGAAAGAAGTGAATGTTAAAGGTTTTTTTAATGTATATTAGGGTGGTTCACAAATAGTATATTGTGCTACAAGTGCGGAAAGTAGGCAATTCCACACGAGTGTGAAGTTTGCTGTACGAGCTAGAGGCGAGTTGAAGGAGAGCTGTAGGCCAGTTTAAGGCAGGCCGAAGGCGAGCTATAAACGAGCCGAAGATGAGACGGAAACGACCCGAAGATGAGCCGATGGCAGGTACTGTAAACTTCAAAAGAGTTGCAACTGTCTATTTTCAGCACCTGTTGCACACGACATTTTTTCTAACAAATGCAGAAAACTTTCGATTTGAGAAACAATAAAAACCAATTTTTCAGAAATTTATGGTAATATTTTTTATTTGATGGTAAAATTACCAAACATTACCGAAAATTTCCGGAAACTTTCATTGAATTTGTAAAATACCGAAAATTTACAGAAATTTAAGGTATCCAAACCTTTTCGGAAGAAATCCAAAAATTTCCTGAAAATGGAAAATTGCTCAATTTCTAAAATTTCCGGAAATTTATGGAAAATTTTTAAACTACCGGAAATTTCATATATCCAAAAATTTCCCAAATCTCCGGAAATTTCATATATCCAAAAATTTCCAAAATGTTCGGAAATTTCATATATCCAAAAATTTCCGGAAATTTCCGGTAATTTATCAGTCATTTATGGTAACTTATCACTTCGAGTTTGTCCAATCACTATTCACTACTCACAATCAGTCTCTCAAGCGTCAAATCATAATGAAATGAGGTTATGATTCCGGCAGTCCTGGAACATAATTCTGAATCGACATGCGCAAACGCAACAGTAAGAAAAAGTAATTTGGCTCGGAATGTGCACGCGCAGCAGCTAGAAAAAGTAATATTGCTCAAAGAGCGTAAGCGCATCAGCTAGAAATAGGACATTGCGTGACAAGTGTGAACGGAAGGCTTTTTTTAAACGAGCGCAATGTTTTTGTGATGAGTTGTAGGTGAGGACGCCGCAGGCGCTCTCACCGAAGACGAGTTACAAAAACATGGCGCGAGTTTCAAAAAAGCGTTTACAGCAGTCACGCACGATACTTTTCAGAACAAGATCATAAATGGCGTGATTTCATTGTTTCCATGGAAAAGTGCAAAATCGCGTTTTGAGTCGGTGAAGAAACGCACGAGAGTTTTCACTATAAAATTATTAATGACGTGAAAGCCGGACTAAGACGACTGGCTAATTTCAGAACATGCTATCGCTTTGGAAATTCTTATTGCGGTCGTCTTTTTGTATTCGGTCGATTCTTCGACGTAACTGTGGGTGACTGTTACAGACTTCCAGCCTCCGTGACGCTGCAAATCCATTGTTGTAGCTCCTGTATCTGCGTACACCGTAGCTGACGTCCTGCTGAATGAATGTACCGTATATTCCTCTGGATGATCTAAGTTCAAAAATGTTGCAAATATTTTAAGCATCCTGCCGCTTGTGTTTATGCCGATAACTTGAACCGAGCATTTTCCACTATGATACTGTAGGCCGAAAATGAGAACAACCTGATAATCAATAAATATTTATATTGCAGTAATAAAAATATATTTATTGAAATTTAACAATTTTTAATTAGATTAAAATCAAATTCAAAATTATAATATTTACCTTGATAAAGGTGCTGTATGAGCAACGAAACGTTGGTAAATATTATAAATGCTTTCATATTGTGATTTGATAATAATAAAAATAAAAAAGACGAAAGAAATAAAGAAGAGAAGGAAGGGGATTTGGTTGGTTGCCTTCTCATTTTTCTTTCCTCTTTTTTATTTTTGTCCAAAGAACCAAATTTTTTTTGTTCTTATGAATTGCAATAAGAGCATTTTGTGGTGGTTGTCAAAATTTGATCGTTGGATTCTTGTTTTATTTTCAGGTATTTTATACATTAATATATTTATTCGTTTTTTATTTGTAAATAATTGTTTTAAAGTTTTAGAAATTAAATTTAGAATAAATTTAAATTCATATTTGACGTCTAATATTCAAATTTTTAGTTTAAAACATTATTTTTCAACCACAAAAAAAGACGAATTTTCAACAAAATAGTTAAGGAGCTTAACTTTTAATCAAGCATTTGAGTATTTAACCAAAAAGATGAATTTTGAACCGAAGACACTCTCAAATATTCCGACTCAAATTTAAAAAAAATTGGTGGAAAGAGGTTATGTTTTGTTATTTGTATATTATTTGGTCTAATTCCTGTTTATTAATATTTCTAATACATATTGTGTGTGTAATTGTTTTTACTTCAATTGTTAGATACGTTTCATCCGGGGCAGTCTGCAAGAACGTGTTGATCTGTTCAGAAGTGAAGACTTTGGCTTTTTTGCCATTATATCCAATCGAATTTTGATTAATTAGCGCAGCCAATTCTTTGTAATTTTCGAATGAGATTTTTTCATGAATTTGAATCGTACTTTTTAGTTCCGAGTAGGTAGACCATATGGTCGATGGTTTGTATTTCTGCATAAGTTCCTTGAAAAATACTTTTAAGCAGTTCTCCGAGGTGATAGCTTTATTTGCCGTTTTCCATCCCACAAACTTTTGATATGCTTATTCGTACACATCTTTCGATTGTTTCGGTAACAAATCACCACAGATTACTTAAGCTTTTGCGCGCATTTCCGGCGGCGTGCATTGCAATTCATCATCACTTGACATTGCAATAAATGACGAGTGTAAATCAATCTAGACTGTGCAATAATGACGCTGAACAATGACAGCTGAGAGGTTAGAATCATTACTGGAGCTACGATGGCTCTACTGCCTTTTTTTCTAACGAGCGTGAATTAGAGAACAAAGTATAATGTGTGAGTAAAAGAGAGGGAAATACATTGGCAAGATCCATTGAATATAGGGGGCGATAGGAGCACGCTACACTTTTTGTTAAAAACATCGACTCACCAATCCGCTATGAATTTCTCTGTCTACCTTTGTCATCCACAGTCTCTCTCAAGCGTTACAAAAATACGGAGACACGCACAAATCGAGCTATTTTTTGAACTCTGACGTCACACCGTGCTAACTGAGCCCTAATTTGTAACTTATCCAATGCACCGCCAGACACCGCTCAAAACGCGTACTTTTTCGTTTGTCTATGGAGGCATGAAAACACACCATTTTTATGATTGCGTTCTGAAAAAATCTTTTTATAACTGCTTTTTATCACGGTTTTGGAATTGGTCACTTCCCGCACTCAATACTTGCCTTGAAAAGCGAACATTGCGTGCGTGCGTTACAAAAAAACTTGTTTTTATTTTTCGGCGGCTGTAACGCGACAGTTTGTTTCTCTGGATGAGAAACAACTCTCCTGTTTCTTTCAGATATTTAAAAAATTGTTTATAGGTTGCGAGCATCAAGTTTGAGTAATAATTGACATTTTCGTACTTTAAGATTTTTTAAGAATATACATACATATTACTTTTAAAGACATTTCTTATGAATAAAAATGGTAGCTAATACAAAGGAGGAAACGCTAATTTTATGACCGAGTGGAATAGTATATTGCGTGACGTGGGTCGAAAGGCAAAGATTTCACGAGTCATGTATACAATTTTTCATCATATCGATAATCAAAAATTCGATTTTAGACCCGCTCCACAGACATCGAAAGTCGAATTTTCGATTGAGGTATGATGAAAAACAAATTATTTGGCACTGGTAAAAGTAAAAAAAAGTATGATTTCTTAAGAACAGACAAAAATAAGAGCACGATTGGACCCCTAAACATTTTTCAGAGGATTGCCAAAATTCTGGGAACTTTCCCCATACAAGAGGATAAAAATATATAATAGAGATGTGATTAAACATTTTAAACTGAGCACCAGACAAAATATTTTTTCTTCATACCTCGGTCGAAAGTACGTACTTTCGGCTTCAATTTTAAGGCAGAAAGCCTAAGATGTGTGCATTGGTAAGACTACACGCAAGCCCTCTACAACAGCGGGAGCAAAAAATTGTATCGTGCACACCGATCAGTGATACCAATGTGGGCGCCTTCAGCTACTACTGCGCTTGCGTTAGGGTCACGCGCTGGTTGGCCACAGTTTGCGCGGAGTTTATAGTATAACTATGAAGTATAAATTATTTTTAATACCCATTTTGAATTCCGCGCCAACTGCGGCCAACTAGCGCGCCCACATTGGCATCACTGACACCGACACATGAGGCTACTGCCGCTGTCACTCTTGTTTTTACGTATAACCTCAAAGCTGCTTGCTTGGAATTTATCAGTGTTTTTATGTGTCTTTCAGTGTTTTATGTGGCTTTTTATATGTATTTGATGCCCCCCCCCCTGACGAGCAGCATTCGTTCCGCTCGTGCTTCCAAATGTCGAGGGCACGCATCAAGTTGTTAATTTGTGAATATCCGAAGGAGGCGCTGAAGCGAGGAACAAAAGTTAATTTCTGAGTATCCGAAAGAGGCGCTGAAGCGAGGAACAAAAGTGAAACATAACCGTGCAACGGGCTGTCTGCTGGAACGTGGTTGTGTTGTTTATAATAATGAAAAATGTAATTAGTAATCGTACTTTCCACCGGCTATAAAGAAAAATAGTATACACCACACAGGCAGGAAGTTGAAAAGCCCTGAACTGCGGGACATGATGCCCTCGGCTGCAGGAATGTTCAACTTCCTGCCCTTGTAGTGTAATATACTATAAAACAAAATTTTCCATTAACGAGGCTTTTAATCGTGTCTTCTTCACTAAAATTAGATAAAATAGCAATATACATAAACGAGCAAGGAGGAATCACTTATGTTACATAAAATTATTTTTTGTATTTTCTTATAATCAGAACAAACATACAGTTTTCATATTAGCAAAAATAAATTTTCCACGTGCATGCTTCGTTTAAACCAGGAGTGGCCAACATTGCACAGTTTAACTGTTCTTTATTTTTCCTAATAAGAAAAGTGTAAATGGTTCAACTGTATGTTTGTTCTGATTAAAAGAAAATTTCTTGTTCCTATTTACATATATATATAATTTAAAACTAAGGTTTAACAACTACCGCAGGTTCCCATTGGGTGCAACTGTCATCTATGAAAATGACACCGGCTTCCAGTAGAACCGCGGTAAATGACACCTATGGCCACGTTTCACGTCCGTGAGATGGATGGCCACAGAGCACGACGAAATCACAATGACAGGCCAGCGAAACCCTCGTGTATGTGTTCTAGGTATAGACAGCAGTCTCCATTGCACACTCGAGGCCTGACATTGTTCTCCAAGACATCGAGAAACGAAATATAATCGTGATCGAATTCTCGGCTTCGGCCGACTAAAACATCACTGCCAAGGAGAAGGAAAAGGAGGAGCAGCTCCCCTTAAAGGGGAGCTGCAACGAGTGTACCCAAAATATTCAGTTAAAGTAATTTTCCGTGTGATCGGTGCTCTAGGATGTGCGAAACTATCACTGGTTAGTAACCTTGAAGCCATATCCGCGTGCCAAAAATATGCCAAGACACTTGCGAGATAGATGCAAAGTGGAATTTTTAATAAAAAAAAAACATTTTATAACATTTCAAATACAAAATTTAACAAAACTAGAAAGCATACACGCGCGATTATTTTTTTTTCTCACGCAATTTGTAAATAAAAATATAAAATTGATATTCAAAATTTTTTAAATATTTTACATATGTCCAGATACGTCAAATTAAAATTTCAACAAAAAAGTTCACCTTTTACCAAATAGTTGAATTTTTAAACAAAAAATATGAATTTTCAACAAAAAAGTTAATTTTCAACTAAAATGATGAATCGTCAACCGAAAGAAAAGACTTTTTAGCAAATTAGTTCAACTTTTAACCAAGTAGTTGAATTTTCAACCAAAAATATGAATTTTCAGCGAAAAACGTAATATTTGATATTGTAATCCAAAAAGATATCAATTTTAAACAAAATAGTTGAATCCTTAACCAGAAAGATGAATTTTCAACCAAGAAGATTAGATTTCTACCAAAAAGACGAATTTTCAATATAATAGTTAATATTTCAACCAAAGAGATGAATTCTGAACTTAAATGATGAATTTTCAAGCTAACAAGTGAATTTTTAACAAATCAGTTAAACTTTTAACCCAGAACATGAACTTATAACAACGAAAAATCTACTGTGAAAAAAAATACAATTGTTGATATTGAAACTAAAAATTATTTTAATTTTAAATCAAAAATGGTTAAATTCATCCAAAGAGATGTATTCACAACAAAATAGTTGAATCCTCAACCAAAAAAGATATTAATTTTAAACCAAGAAGTTGCAGTTTTAATAAAAAAGATTAAATTTCTACCAAAAGAGATGAATTTTCAAACCAAAAAGACGAAATTTTAACATAATTCTTGTATTTTCAACCAAAAAATATTTTTCAGTCTGGAAAAAAAATTTTAGACAAATTATAATTTGAAGGTAAAATTACTTGACTTCCGTTTCCGACATGAAAGTGTTAGGTAGCGGTAATTGAGTGGTGCCAATTGTAGTGAGTTTGCAGTGGAATTTGAGGTGCGTTGATGGAAGGAGTGTGTGAGAGGGTTTTGTGAGTGAGGGTTTGAATGTTGAAAAGAATTAAATTGAAGAGTTGTGTGATATTTTGAGAGACTGAGACTATTTTTGGGTGGTCTAAGAGGTTAGTTTGTTTAGCGTGAGGAGCAGGGTGGGGAGACAGGTGCAGTCGATTAGCGGTGACAGGGAGGGATAGGGAGAGAGAAGCACAGAAGAAGGTACGGTAGCAGGGTGAGGTAGCGCCGTGGAAACAGTAGCTACGCAGTAAGTTACGTGTTGATGGATTCAGATGAGGAAGTATTCTGCACGCCGAAAAGTAAAACAAAAAGAAGGGGTCAATATAGGAAAACGGAAGAGAGAGAGAAAGACATTGAGGGCGGATAATTTTGGCTCAATCCAACGGTTTATAAATAGGAAGCGGGATAGAGCGGAAAGAGGAAGTACCGAAGACAAAATAGAAGTAGGATCCACCCTGAAAACCCGGAAAATGATCAGAACACCACCGGGAAAAGATCAAAATAAAGCGGGGGAGAAAGGCAAGGGGAAAGACGAAGACAAAGTTGAACATAGAGGGCCGATAGAAGTTGAAAAGTTAAAGTTAGAAGAATTGCGTGAAATGATGATAGAGGTAATACAGATGAACGAAAAATGGCAGGACGGAAGAGGAGAGGAAATAAAACAAGAAATTAGGAGAGAAATGGCCGAACTTAGAAAAGAGATGCGAAAATGGGAAGAAGTTAGGGGAAATTTGGAAAAAAGGATGCAGACTTTAGAACAAAGATTAGAAAAACAGGAGTAGCATAATAAAAAGGTAGCACAGTTGGAAGGTAGGGTAGTGAAAATCTAAAAATCAAAATGGTAGTTTGGTGTAGGAGAGAGTGAGAACAATGAGAGGGAAAGACTAAGGGAAATAGAAAGAAGATTAGAAAGGAAAGAAAGAGATGAAAGAAAAAGAAACATCGTGATAAAGGGTCTGAGATTAGAAGGGAAGGAATTGAAGGAAGGAGTGGAAAATGTGCTAAAAAGGATAGATGCTAAAGTAGAGATAGAGGAAATGCGAAGTGTAGCAAAGGAAACACGAAGAGGAAAAAAAATGGCACTAGTGAAACTAAAGAAATGGGACCATGAGAGGGAAGTGATGACAAAGAAGAGGTTGTTATATGGAAGCTCGGAGAGAATAGAGGATGATTTAACATGGGTAGAAGGAATAAGTAGTATAAGTTAAGGCAAATAGCGGAAGATGAAAGAAGTAAGGGAAAAGAACATGGATTTAAGTATGGCAGAATACAGCTAGAAGGTGTATGGAGAGATTGGGACGAAGAAAGGGAAGAGATAGTAAGAAACGAGGTGCCGGGAAACTAGGAGAGAAAGGAACGGGAGATAGGAAAATAAGAAATAGTAAGAAGCAGAAAGAGACGAGAAACGAAAGGAGGGAAGAATGGAGGATATGTTACTGGAATATAGCAGGATTGGAGAGAAAGGATAGGGAGTTTATGAGAAATTTGACACGGTGGGATGTAGTAATAATGATAGAGACGTGGCTACATGAAAAGGGATGGGAAAGCGTAAGGGGAAGGTTAGCAAGAGGTTACAAGTGGCAAGTTTAAATGCAAAGAGAAAGAATAAAAAAGGCAGAGCAATGGTAGGAATGGTGATGGGAGTAAGGAACGAATGTATAACAGGGAAGGATAAGAAAGAGAGGAGAGAACAAAAAAAATGATTAATAGTAGAAGAGGTAAAGATGGGAAGAGAAAAGTGGAAGATAGTGAGGGTTTATGTGAACGGTGATATGCAGGAGAAATCAGAGGAGGTGAAAGAAATGATGGAAGAAAATAAAAAAGAGATTAGGCTTATAATAGGGTGGGGATTTCAATGCGAGAACAGGAGATAGAGGTGGGAGGGAATGGGGAAGAGAGCGAGGAAGAAAATCCAAAGACAAGATACTGAATGGAGAGGGAAATAAATTGTTGAAGAGCTTAGAGGAGTTGGGATGGTTTATCTTAAACGGAAACATAGAGGCAGATGAGGAAAGGGAATTTACACGCTCAGGAGTAGACAGAATAGTGACAATAGAGGGAGAAAAAAGTGATAAAATATGGATAAAAAGGAAGAAAAGGTAAAAAGAGCAGGAAAAGGGGATTAGTCAATGGAAGGAAAATAACATTTTAAAGAAAAGGTCAGAAATATCAAAATGGGAGAGGGAAATATGGACACTTTGACGTCGTTCGGATCGACGCCGCCGAAGTGGTGACATACCGCCTTCGTCACCTCCCCCACGTCGGTTGTCGTGTCCAAATCAAGGACCTCGACTTCCGTGCGTGGAACGAGGTCCCGGACGGAGTTGTCAGCACCGACCGCCTTTCTAATGGCAGACGACAATTTTGCCCTGCCGTCTGCCGCAGGGCCCACCTCAATAAGGACCTCTCCTTTTCGTGTCTCTCGGACACACCTGATTTTCACACCAAGGTTGTCCGGTTTGACCTTCTTCTTTAGGTCCTTCAGGACTTCGGCGTAGCTCGAACCCTCGGCCGGTCTTATCAAGACCGCCTCGGGTCGAGCTATTCTCCTCGACACCTTCTTCTTAGAGGATGCGGGGGCAGCTGGTTTCACCCCCACATCATTCTTCTCTGGAGTCGAGGACGCTACTACAGTAGTGCGCGTCCTCGGCTTCTTTCTCGCTTGTTTGGAGGAGCCAGCCTCAATGGGACTCAGAGTGGACTCCCTCTCTCGCTTCCCACGATGGGGAGCGGGAGTTACCACGGCTTTTTCCGTCTGGGTCCCCGTTTGGCTAGTCTCTTTCGCCGCTTCGCCCATCTTGCTCACTTTTCCCTTCTTCAAATATTTTTTCCCCACCTCCTTTCCAACATACTTAATGGCGTCATGGTAAGCCCAATCGCCGAAGTTTATGTTGTATTTCAGAGTGCCCATTATAGTCTGCGCCTCACTCAGTCCTTCCCTGATAGGCATAAACATGTCCCTCTTCATGTAGCAGAAATCCTGCATCCTCCCCAACACACCCTTCAATTCCTCAAAGAGTTTTCGACACTGCTCCATATGTTTCTCCGCATTCACTCGGTCTTGTCTGGCATACGTCTTTTGACTGATGTCAAACTCCTCCACCACCTCAAGAACTCCTCCCAACTCCTCCAATAAGCTCCGGTTTAAGTTTTGTTCATTCGTCTCCATACTATTCCCACGAGTAGATAGGGAAATAAAAGTCCACCCCCGCAGAGCCCCGCATGCGGGGGTAAGGTCTCAATACTCTAGGAGGCGACCTGGTATCCTAGAGACACCGTTTGTAACACCACCCCCTGGTGCCATGAAGTCTTCGGCACGGTTGTTCACGCCTTCACTTGGGGGTTTTTCCTTCGGGACCATCCCTGGACCATTGTCCGCGACTGCTTATTGAGTAGTGTAACCGTATTCAGCAGAAACCCTCGGTACAGGGCCCCCCTTTCCGCAACTCGGGGACGCGCCCGGTGGCCTGGTCAAAGGCGCCGGAGTGGTACCCATAGTGAAGGAAGGTAAAGGGGAGGATGTTAAAGATTCTAGGGGTGTGACACTGATGCCAACATTGTATAAAGTATATGGAACTGTTTTGCCGGAGAGATTAATGAAAGAAGTTGCGGAAAAAATATAGAGCCACCGAATGAGACAGGGTTTAGAAAAGGAATAGGGGTGATGGACAACATATATGTTCTCAATTATCTGATAAATAAAGGGAGAAAGGGACAATGATAGCAATACTCGTGGACTTAAAGGCGGCGTTTGACTCATTGGACCGAGTCGAGATAGAAAAAGTTATGGTGAAAAAGGGGATACAAGAGGGCTTAATAAAGAGAGTATCGGAAATTTTCAGGGAAACAAAAAGCAGGGTAAAGGTAAGAGAGCAAGTAGGAGATAGTTTCTGGTTAATGAGAGGAGTGCGCCAAGGATGTCCTCTGAGTCCACTTTTATTTAATATATTAATCTCAGACTGAGAAGAAGAGATGAAGAGAAAGGGATGGAGAGGAGTTAGGATGGGAGAGGAGAAGATATATACACTGGCATACGCGAACGATAGAGTGTTGATGACAGAGGGTGAAGAAGGGGTGACGGGCTTAATTACAGGATTGGAGAAATACATAGATGGGAAAAAGTTGAATTTAAATGTAGAAAAGACAAAGATAATGAGGTTTAGAAAAGAAGGGGAAGAAAGAAAGAATGGACTGGGAGATGGAAGGAAGTAAAGTTAGAAAAAGTATATATACCATTAAGCCATTTCCCTTTCGGCGAGCTTCAAGGGGTAAGCGTGACACTACCCGATTCGGGTAGTGTTTCTAGGTGGATAGTTTCTTGTAGTAAATAACTACAAGTGTGGGCTCACCACACCCACGGCCGCCAACAGCAACGCAGTAGTATCAGACGGTCACCCATCCAAGTACTAACCGCGCCCAACACTGCTTAACTTCAGTGATCTAACGGGAACTGGTGTCTCCAGCGTGGTATGGCCGTTGCCTAGTAAAGGAGTTTAAATATTTGGGATATACCTTGCAAATGAATGGAGATCATAGAACTCATAAGAGAAAGGATAAAAAAGCGGCAGGGATAATTAAACATATACGAGGAATAGGAAAAAGACGGTTCAAGAAAGATTGGAGAAGGAGAATTTGGTTATTTGATAAGCTGGTATGGCCGGTGTGAGGTTATGGAGCGGAGATATGGGAATGGAAAGAAAGGAAAGAAATTGAGAGTTTACAATGAAGGTACATGTATAAGATTGGTGCTAGGGGTAGACTACAGGACACCTGAATATATGGTGAGAGAAGAAGCGCAAAGGGAGAAATTAAGTATTAGAGCGGTTAAGAGAGCATGGCAATTTGAGACGAAGTTAAGGGAGAGGAAGGGAGGGGGGTTAGCGAAAAAGTGTTTTCAGAAGATAGAAGAAAGTAGCGGGAGAGCGGTAGAATTAACAAGATGGGAACAAGAAAGGAGGGAGTTTTTGTGCTAGAGACATAGGAGAGGGGAATGGAGTAAGCTATGAAGAATTGGAGGGTAGGGACAGGTTAAGGAAGTTAATGGAAAGATGGGGAATGATTAAAAAATCAAAATATAATAAATGGTATAAGGTGATAAAAAAGGAAGGAGTACCAAAGTATTTAGAAAAGGGATGAGGGAGAGAGTGATCGTTCATGTATTACGTAAGACATTTTTCTTTTGTTTATATCGTTGTGTCCTTTTCAACTTCACAGCAATTTTATTCTCGTCTTCATTTAAACAAAAGAAAAACGCCTTACGTAATATATGAACGATCCCAGAGAAGATGGACCAGAATAGCAGGATTTAGATTGGGAAACAAGGTAAGGGAGGGGATGTATTGGGAAAAGGAAGAGAACACAAAGTGTACAATATGTGAATGGGAGGAGGAAACATGGGAGCATGTATGAGAAGGATGTAGGAGAGGAATGCAAGATAAGGGAAGCTGGCAAGAAAATGTGGTAAAGATTCTAGGGGAGGATGGGATGGGTGAGGAGTGAATGAAGGAGTTGGACGGGGCTAGAGGCGCAAATGAGAAATAATGGATGTGGAACAATGGCAAAATGAGAATGAGATAGAAGAAAAATGAAATTGAAGGAGAAAGAAAACAGAAGTCGCCTAGATTAGAAGCGTAAAAAACTGTAAGTAGTTATTATGTAGTAGTATAAGGGGTAAAATTTCCCAAGTGTCCCCGCCTAAAATTTTGTTGTCGCCTATCTCATTCAAACTCTGCCAGATTGTAGTGCTACTAGACCTCTTTAAATTCTGTGAAGGGGGCGCGCCTAGTACAACGGGTTGTCAAGATACAGAGGCCCGAATTTTCGACGATTCACCCCGACCGCTAACATTCAATTGTACATAACTCCTGATACAGTAATCCGATTTTACTTTTTTATGAGGGGTTTGAAAAGGTATTTTAACAAGGTTTACAATAAAAATAATCATTAAACGATAAAAAAATTATTTCACCTTGATTTTTCATTTTAAAAAACATTTTTGCGATTTTCTCCCAATGCGGCATTTTTGATATTTTTTTAATTAGGCTAGAAAAAAAGCTTGATTTTTTTTCCTTGAAAAACATCCCAAAACGAAAATGGGATGGAAAGTATTGGTTGAGTTATAGAAGGTCATTCTTTGAACGAGATTGAAGCTTAATAAATGTACAATAGGGAAAAATTATAGAGAACAGTTTTCCCGAATTTTCCAACCTGGAAAATGCGGGAAAAGACCGTCATTTTTTAACAAAAATTACAAAATTGTACTAGCATTACAAACAAAAAATTTTGCTTAGTGCAAGACATCATATTTTATAGATTTTTTAATGCTGAATCTAAATCTGCGAGGAAAAATAGCGTAGCGTTTTTTCTTTCCGAGAGAAATGCGGTTAAATATGAAAAATCCAATATGGAGAGACACACGTCGGAAACATGATGGTAATTTAACGAAGTTTATTATCTTTAGGTTTTTAGGGTCGCTGAATCCAAATCTGACGTCAGAATTACAAAATAAAGAATGGCGGGTGCAATATGGCGGAAAAAAAGTTTTGAAAAATTTAGGAAAATTGACCAAATTGTCCATATTTACGTTTTCAAGGGCTCTCAATTCAAATCTGACGTCAGAATTTCAAAATAAAAAATGGCTGATCCAATATGGAGGAACAAAAGTTGGAAAAATGTAGGCAACTTTACAAAATTGTCCATATTTACATTTTGAAGTTCGCTGAATCCAAATCTGGCATCAGAATTAAACAATGAAAAATTGCGTATCCAAAATGGCGGAACAAATATTGAGAAAATTCTATTTTTAAAATTATTGCATGAATACAATTGTAGTTACAGACACGTTACATTAAATCGACATATGTCCTAATCTCAAATACCTATTTTCTCCAATAATCAATCTTCATCACTTAAATATATATATCATCGCTTAAATTTCCATTACTCAGGGAACTGGCATCACTTTCGTCATTCTCTTCTTCTATATTTACACTGAAAACATATTTTTAAGGAATTATCACAAAATGAATGTGTCAATTTTGTTGTCAAAAACGTAAAAAATTATAAACAAGAAGCCGAAGAAGCAAAAAAAAGAGTAAAAATAACATAATCTTTGGCGACAAACTTCACGAAATAATGTAACAAATGCATTTTATTTTTCGATTTTCGTTTCACTAAATCTGACCTATCATTTTTAATTTTGAAATTTTAACATCGCATTTGGATTCAGCGACCTCAGAAACGTAAATATGACTTATTTTGTGAAGTTACCCAAATATCAATTTTTGTTCCGCTATATTGGAACCGCAAATCTTCATTTTGAAATTCTGACGTCAGATTTGGATTCAGAGCCCTCGAGAACATAAATGTGGACAATTTTGTCAATTTTCCTAAATTTTTCAAAACTTTTGTTCCGCCATATTGCATTCGCCATTCTTTATTTTGTAATTCTGACGTCAGATTTCGATTCAGCGACCATAAAAACCTAAAGATAATAAACTTCGTCAAGTTACCATCATGTTTCCGACTTGTATCTCTCCATATTGGATTTTTCATATTTATCCGCATTTTTCTCGGAAAGGAAATATGCTACGCTATTTTACCTGGCAGATTTGAATTCAGCATTGAAAAATCTATAAAATATTATATCTTTCACTAAACAAAACTTTTTTCTTTGTAATTCTAGTACAATTTTGTAATTTTTGTTAAAAAATGACGGGTTTTTCCCGCATTTTCCAGGTTAGGAAATTCGGAAAAACTTTTCTCTATAATTTTCCCTTATTTTGCATTTAATAATCTTCAATCTCGTTCGAAGAACATCCATTTTGGTCAATTCGTTCAAAAGATATTAGGTTTTGAAAGTAAATTTTGCAAAAAGGCCCACTGTGCGGCGCTACTAGGCGTGCTGTAGTGACTCAGTGGTTCTAATAATTGATAAAAATTATGTTTTCGCTCACGCGTAATAAAAATTCCATTTTATTCTGACTTTTTGATCGTTTCGGAACAATTCAGATATCTCGTGGCCACGAAACCAATAGATTTGATCTCAAATTATAATTTTCACCTAATTCGCATTTGTTTTGTATTTGTAGTCATGGTAAACAAGTGAAAAGTGAATTCTTTGACATCCGCAGCTAACGCCATACGTATCATTCACTCCGAAAACGGTTGCTCTCGCGTTGCGAAATCGTAGATTTGTAGCATTCATACCTTATTTTAGATTTCTTCTGTAATTGTACTGGTCCTTTTTTCATACTTACAACTACTCTTGTGATTTGATTTTGTGCAACGGATAAAAAATATTTCATTGAGCAGTACTTTGACACAATGAAAAGACGAAGGAGCTTTGGTCACCGTTGTTGTAATCCTTTTCAAAAGGATAATCACAAGCTCACATCTGATCTAAGACCAATTTCTTTAAAACTCCGAGAAAAGTACCCTAGCATATCAACTGATTCTAAAGTATGTGGATCGTGCAGAAAAGAGATGTCTGAATTTTCCCTTTTTTCTCCTTTGTTTATTGAAATAGATCCTATGCTAGAACATGAATATTCCCTTATTTCCAACGACAATGCATCCCTTTTTGAGAGCGACATATTATCTGAAGAAGAAAATGAGGGATTATTTGAAAGAGATCATCCTAAAAATGATGAGAGCTTTTCTTTTCCGTCGACATCCAAATCTAAAAGATTAACAAATTATTGTACCAATGAAGAGCATGAGTCGGCAATGGAGATTCTTCAACAAATCAAAGACAAATTTAAAAACTCTTCCAGTAATTCGGAAAAAGTTTTACTTTTGACACTGGCACCAAAGTCTTGGGGTTGCAGGAGATTAGTTAAAGAATTCGGGGCCTCTGAACGCCAGGCTCGAAAAGCGAAACAGCTGGTTGCAGAAAACGGTATTTTAACATCTCCCAATCCAAAAAAAGGTAGAGCTTTAGCCCATGAAACAGAGAGTTTGGTTAAAGATTTTTACCTTGATGACGAAAATAGTCGTATGATGCCCGGAAAAAAAGATTTCGTCTCAATCAAAAAAGATGATGGCTCCCGCGAGCATATTCAAAAAAAGTTAATTCTTTGCAATCTTTCGGAATTATACAGCAATTTTAAAAATCAGCACCCCGAAATTGAAGTTAGTTTTTCAAAATTCTCACAACTTAGACCTCGTCAATGCGTACTCGCCGGAGCTAGTGGAACTCATAATGTTTGTGTGTGTGTCCACCACGAAAATGTTAACCTAATGCTTGATGCCGTGAAAATAAAAGAAATCACCCGTGATACTGAATCCCCTATTGTAACACATCATGACGCTATCAAAAAAATCATATGTAGCAGTCCTAGCCCAGATTGCTACCTTGATGAATGTAAATCATGTCCCAGTACAGATGCTCTTAAAGATTTTTTGAAATCGGTTTTTGCAGATCACTCTATTGATACGATAGAATATCAGTGTTGGCAACAAACTGATAGAAGCACATTACGTACTGAGATTACTGATGCAGAAGATTTTGCAGAAGAACTTGTCGAGCGTCTATTTAAATTGAAGTCTCATTCTTTCATAGCTAAGCAGCAGTCTTATTTTTTTAAACATCTAAAGAATAGCTTGAAAGAAGGAGAATTTCTCATTCTACGCGATTTTGCTGAAAACTATGCATTCGTAGCGCAAAATGCCGCACAGTCATTTCATTGGAACAATGATCAGGTTACGATCTTTACAACTGTCATCTATTACAAAGAGGGTAATGAATTAAAACATCGCAGTCTAGCTCTTTTATCCGACAACCTAAATCACGACACAATATCTGTTTACGAATTTCAGAAAGTTATAACCAAATACCTCAAAGAAAATTTCAAACCAAAAAAAATAATTTACTTTACCGATGGTGCAGCACAACATTTTAAAAATAAGTACAATTTCGCAAATCTGATGTATCATGAAGCAGACTTCGGTATTCAGACGGAATGGCACTTTCATGCGACTGCACATGGAAAAGGACCATGTGATGGAATTGGGGGCAATTTGAAAAGACTCGCCGCACGTTCCAGTCTCCAGGCGTCGTCTCAGAATCAGATTTTGACTGCTGATGCTCTATACCAATGGGCTAAAAAAAACTTGCCTGAAACGGTAATATTTTTCATCTCCAAAGAAAATCATGCCGCCACTGCTGAAAACCTTAAAACTCGATTCGATTCTGCAAAGACTGTGCCGGGCACACAAAAATACCATTCCTTTGTACCCTCTTCAGAATCGACTCTAATTTTGAAGAAGTATTCGTCATCTCCGCAGTATGACATTTTTCCGAAGAGAAAGATCGCAAAGAGATCACGAAGAGAAGAGCAAAGTGAACGTTAAATTGAATAAAAAATCATTTTTCAAGTAACATTGTGAGAGGCAAGGGGACTCACATCAAAAAGCACCCCAAAACGTGAGAGGCAAGGGGACTCACATAAAAAAAGCACCCCGAAATGTGAAAGGCAAGGAGACTCGAATCAAAAAGGACCCCAAATTGTTAAAGGCCAAGAGATTAACACACACAAAAAACTCACCAAAACGTGGAAAGCAAGAGGACTTACCAAAACCATCTCGACATGTAACAGATGAGTAGAACCATCCACCAAAATCGTTTATGATTCTATTATTAACTATCGTTTTCCTACAATGGAACCATTTTCAAAATTTAATTAAGAAAATATCTAAATCGTTCTCCAGCTACATAACAGTAAAAATAAAATAAAATGTTCGTTACACGTTAACAGAAAAATCATTTTTATCAAGTATTAGAGCCACTGAGACAGTACAGCACGCCTAGTAGTGCCGTGGCTAGTTGGCGCGGGGCACCCGCGCTCTTATGACCTTGTATAACTCAAACAATACTTTCCATCCCATATTCGTTTTGGGATGTTTTTCAAGGAAAAAATCAAGCTTTTTTTCTAGCCTAATTAAAAAAATATCAAAAATGCCGCATTGGGAGAAAATCGCAAAAATGTTTTTTAAAATGAAAAATCAAGGTGAAATAATTTTTTTATCGTTTTATGATTATTTTTATTGTAAACCTTGTTAAAATACCTTTTCAAAACCCTCATAAAAAAGTAAAATCGGATTACTGTATCAGGAGTTATGTACAATTGAAAGTTAGCGGTCAGGGTGAATCGTCGAAAATTCGGGCCCCTGTATCTTGACAACCCGTTGTACTAGGCGCGCCCCCTTTACAGAATTTAAAGAGGTCTAGTAGCACTACAATCTGGAAGAGTTTGAATGAGATAGGCGACAACAAAATTTTAGGCGGGGATACTTGGGAAATTTTACCCCATATAACAGTTTAAAATTACGAAGAAATAGACAAATACAGGTTAAAATTTTGACATAAATTCGAGTAAGCGTACAGGAACTGGTCAAGTTTTGTAAAATAAGTCCACAATTTTACTCACGTTGTGCGAAAGAATTCAATAAAAAAAATAAGAATCTACTTATCAGCAGACTGTAGAGAAAATTCTCGATAGAGTTGAAGCTGATGTTGACAGTTGAACAAAAACATATCATCGTTAATGAAGACTTGTAGATTCTTGAAGTTCATTTGGAGAACCAGCTGATTTCAACACTCCTGGCCAGACCCAAATTAGCAGCCTGCCGATCGATAAAGTTGAAGAGAAAAAAGACATCGATTTCCTGAGATGGAGATAGTAAGTACGAGGGTGATCTCAGAAGTACCCGACCTAACAAAGAAAACAAAAAAAAATTTGGAAAAAAATACCTTTATTTCTCAATATAGTCTCCCTTTACCTCGATACGCTTTTCCCAGTGATGTTCAATAGCTTCGATACCCTGTTTATAGTGAGAACCTTCGAGCTCCTCGAAATAGCCATTAACCGCAGACTCCAACTCTTCATTGTTTGCAAATCTTTTACCACCGAGCCGTTTTTTCAAGTTTGGAAAGAGAAAATAAGCCGAAGGGGCCAAATCTGGCGAATGGGGTGCGTGAGGAAGCAATTTGAATTTTAACTCATTGATTTTGGCCATCGCGATGACCCATGTGTGAACTGGTGCATTGTCTTGATGTGAGCAAATTGTGAGCAAACGCGGCACCCATCTTGCATACAGCTTTTTCATCTCCAAATTTTCGGTCAATATGCGAGGTACAGCACTTTTTGAAATGCCTACCATGTCTGTTAGCACGCGCACTTTTAGTTGACGGTCATCCAATACCATTTTGTGGATTTTCTTCACCATTTCTGGCGTGGTCACCTCATTTGGTCGACCACTGCGATGTTCGTCTTGGCAGCTCGTATGACCTCGTTTAAACTCTACCACCGAATACTTTACTGTTGTAAACGAAGGAGCAGACTCCTCCAGAGTAGAATCTAGCTTGGCTTTGATATTGGTTGGACTGAGACGTTTCAAATGAAATTATTGTATCACATAACGTTGACCAATTTTTTTCATGTTTACAAATTCACCGAGAGCGTTCACTATTGATAGCTGTCAAACAAATACTCAACAACGTAGAGTCTTCAAATTTCTAACTTAAGTTTTATAAGGTTTTTTGATTCGAAAAAAAAAAAAATTTTCCACATTTTTTGTGTTTTCTTTGTTAGGTCGGGTACTTTTGGGACCACCCTCGTACAATGCTTACTGAGTCACCGACTCGTAAATGATATCTCAAGGAATAGTGAGCGAGAAAGCTCACACGATTGGATTAGACACAAATACAATGATGCAAGGATTACTTGCATGCACACGGTCTTTTCCTCAAATTAACTTTCTGTCTGGAAAATGTATTGAATCGTTCACTTCACTTCAAATTTACGGCAACGTGAGAAATTTGAACCCTTCCAGTTTTCGACAGAAAATTATAAGAGCACCGCGTTATTCAGTGAATTTAAATTTTAATGGCTATGACGCTATAATACTTTCCGCAAATTCACGACTTTGGCGAACTTTCCGGAACAGTTTTTTGGTCCTTAAGCATCACAAGATCCCGGACGAGCCCCCAAATGTTAGATCACACACAAACACAATGGTTCTTTCCAGAATCTTTTATAAAATCCTATGATGTTAAGGGTATTGCGAAAACAACACTTATCTTGGCGGGAAACACTAGTTGAAGTTATTTATTTAAAATCAGTCAATATTTAAATCAGTCAATATTCATTCATTTTTAAAAATTAAAACTTCCCGGAGTTTCCAGAACGATCCGGCGCGGTGCTCACTAGGACGCTTACTGGCGAAAATTAGGCGCTAATCGCCACACGCACACATACAAAAACGCACATACATATTTTCACAAGCAAGTACACAACCAAATTGTACATAAGACTGACACACTCTTAACACTTTTGAAGAATATTAGTTAATAGCTGTTTGGATCTTTTTATTTCCTTGACTTTGTGCTTATTTTCAAATAATACATTTTAAGATGGAGGAAGAATTTAATTCAATCCAAAATCAAGGTGACTTCTTGCAGGACGATCACGCTTACGCTTTAGAAAATGTCCCATCAACTTCAGAAAATTCGAGCCACACAGCCGAACCCGGTCACAACACGTCTCATTTTGAGCCGACAGAAACGACAAATATGACTCAGACAATTCTAAAGTCTCGTTCCTTACACCTTCAGGGAAGAGCAAGCTCCTTTTTGTCAAATTATAACCCCGGAAGGCTCCCAAATAGTCATGACACACCCACCCTTCCAGGAAATGAGATTCAAGTTCCTCAAACTAGACGATATGTGAGCATAAAAATTGCCGCGGATATGATTCCGGTTTTCAACGGTAAGACGCCCCTGGTCTTCTCCTTTATACGTGCCTGTAGGTCAGCCGAGACACGTTATTCTACGATGGAAAAAGAGCTTTTGGCCATTTTGGTCAGAAGAAACTTTTAGACCTTACCTTTATGGCCATAAATTCACCTTCGTCACTGATCACCGACCACTTGTATGGCTCCATAACGTAAAACAAAAAAAAACCTGCATCAAAGTTAGTTAGGTGGGCTTTGAGACTGAAATATTATGATGATACCATTATGCATAAACCCGAAAAAAAATCAATCTTGAAGCATTGTGCAATGAAAAAGGACATGAAGCTAAAGATACCAAAGCGGGAACTTCTGACAAGACAATTTCAAACGAAATAGATATCAATTTAGACGACCCTATTACTGACGAGACTTTTAACCTTAGAGATCGGGAACAAATACTTGCTATTGACAGCACCGTATCGACTTCAGATTTCGACTTCGAGGTTTATTCACAGGTTGGCGATTTTAATTATAATAATCAGTTAATAAATGAAGCCTTTGAATTATTTTATATTGCAACTGATTATAACGACCGAGACAACACTAATGACATTGACGAGGACAAAGTTTGTCCAACCTGGTTACAGGCACTGCCGATAGATAATATCCGCACTTCTTGCAGGCGAGAAACAACTGACAGGGACAAAGTTTCTCCAACCTGGTTACAGGTACTGCCGATAGATAATATCCGCACGCCTCGAAGGCGAGAAGAAAATTCTGAGGATTCTGAAAGTGATGGGTATGAAACAGCTGATGAAGATAATGTTATGGTTCTGTATGGAGAAAAATCCGGAAATGATAGGGACCTCGTTACTGGTCAGGTGACCGCAAATATTTATTTGCCACCTAGCTATGGAGGAGAGGCATTTCTTCCAAGGAGAGGAGTGCCGGAGATAAAATAAAAGAGAAAAATTGTTGGGGACCTCGTTACTGGTCAGGTGACCGCAAATATTTATTCGCCACCTAGCTATGGAGGAGAGAAATTTCCTCCAAGGGGAGAAGTGCCGGAGATAAGAGAAAAAGACACCGTGAAAAGTTGTGATTATCTGACTGAGTTTGAAAGAAGAAAATCCAGAGAGATAGTGGCAATCAGAATCCTCACTCAACCGTTCCCATTTTGGTATTAAACGCCTCTTGCATAAAATACGTTAAAGATCCTTATTTAACAGAAAATCGTCGTCTCGTTCATTTTATTTCAAAGGACTGTAGGTTCACAAGTGAGGTGAGTCGAAATCTGAGAGATGAGAGGAAAGTAGATTTTGAAGCTCTTTTATCGACTCAGCCTCAGTTGGGGCACACTGTAGTTTTTGAACAGGATGAAAGATACATTTTTCATTTGATCAGAAAGACCACCTGCGACGAAAAACCATATCTATAAACCGTTAGAACATGCTTCGAAGGACTTAAAATAGCGATGAAAGACATAAAAATGAATAAAAAATAAAAATGACCAATAATTTACCTTACCTAATTATAATATCTTCCTAAGAAAATCTTGTTAAAAATACTTTGAAAACATCTCCTTGTAAATAATTTTCCTCATCCAGCCAATTAGGTGTATTAATTGAAAGTATTACCTCTGTGAAATATAACATTAAATTACTCATGTACATATATTTTAAGTTCCAATAATCCAAATTGTAATCAATTTTATTTTAAAGCCCTAAAGAAAAATAAAATTTTATATTCGTATGAATTTGAATTAAATAAAAAGTGGATATATGTACATTTACAACTTACTATAATCTAAAATCCAAAAAAAATGTGTATACAAAGTACTAATTAAATCAATACAAATGATCTTAAATCAACTTATCCCAATATTTGTACCTAAATTACTATTTGAATTAAAATTAAACTGATAAAGCTAGCAAAAAAAACCACTTACCTTTGATCTCGTTTGATCCTAAAAAATGGTCGAAAATGCAATAATATTACAAGAAAAATAAAACGACTTTTTTCGTTTCTTCTTAACGTAAACCTGTTATTTTTGTTAAAATAAGAGGGGAGGTGTGATGATTGCACCTGTGCGCTCATCTTTTTAGCGGAGAGCGAACATACTAAAAGCGTATCCGCAAACCAGCCTTTCACCCTTCTACACGTTAGTCATTCTTTTATGGTCACGTGGCAAATTCAAATCTAAATTGAAATCGAACTTTAATAAATTATATTAATATGGCAGAATTGTAGATCCAATAAGGAGACTTTAGAATAAAATTAATGATAAGAATTTCTATTTCATCAGACAGCGAGCCTAGGTCTGGGTTATTTTAGAATCTTGAAACGTTCTTAAAATGCACTTGAACTCAAAAACTAGTCTCACCTCATAAATAATTAGCTTTAGGATTTATTTTACAGCTCTACAAGTCGTCAAGAAACTTAGAGGAAATGTCTCACGTTTTATGTCATTATTTTAGTTATAAATATCACTTCTATTACAAGGGCAAATTATATACAGAACTTGAAAGATAGCTAGAGAGTAGTTCAGTTCTAAGTCTGAGAACTATTTTTACGAATAGATATATTAGAGGCAAAAATTTCTCCCTTCTCTGAAATATCACATAAAAATTCTAAAGCATTTGTTATTTAATTCCCAGAATAAATTGACAACAAACTTTTGACATTTTAATAGCCGAACTAAAGAAAACGATACTACAGTCTAGTTTCGGCCATCGACTTGATACGCTAATTTGACGTCCAGACAGGAATTCCGTTCCTTTGATCAACTTTTGCCAGACTTGGCCTGTATGAGATCGTAAAGAATACGAATCTTCCTGAATCTAGGTAGGCGTCAGTAGACAATTATGCATTTCCTCCAGATCTTGTGGATTTAGTGTTTGATTTGAGTTGGTTTTATTTCGGAATGTGGTGAATTTCAAAGAATTGAGATTTTAGTTTGAAGTATGAGTCAAGTAGATTAGAGATTTCGTTTTAGAAATAATGCGCATCCCTTCCGGCATGACGCCATGAACATTTTGTACGCGCTTTTTCTTTAAGTGATGTTAACTTAAGCCATTTCGTGAAAAGTTAAATTCCTTTATTTTAGTGTTAAGCATATTTCGTGTAGATTTAATTTAAAACTCTCTTTGCTAAGGATCATTTCAAGCCCTTCAGACTACATTGTTATTAGCCTACTCTTAACCTTAGTAATTTTCTTTACGGAGTTCCTTAATAAATTGATCTTTTAACTTTATTTAAATTCAGTATCATGGTGTTTTCTCGCCCCCATGAATCCCTCTCCCTGAGCTAGGGACTTTTTATCAGAGACGTATTACATATAAGATTTTGTGAACATTTTGGAGTGACGCCGAAGAGGTGTCTGGCGCAAACCCAGTTTATTATTATATTCATTTTGTTTTAAGTCACTTTGGGCGTTGTTGCCCGCTCTGCGTTCCACAGAGCTGGGAAAAGCGTTATAAAAGTGGCGCCCGAAGTGGGGCGACAAAACATTATGACTGGGACACAATTTTGAATTTCTCGAACGCACAGTGGGCCAGGAGGCCACTTATTTTGGCCAAAATTCAAGATTTTGTCATATTTGCATAAAACTTGGTGTATAAGGGTTTTTGGGGTCGCTGTAATTGAATTTGATGTCCAAATTTCATACGTCAAAATGGCGGATCCAATATGGCGGAATAAAATGCGAAAATGTGATGTTTTTGCACCAAACTTGGTGTAAATGGGATTTCGGGGTCTTTGTTACGAAATTTGATGTCGACATTTTAAAATTCAAAATGGCGGATCCAATATGGTGGACTTAAATGCGAAACTTTGAGGTGTTTGCACCAAACTTGGTGTAAATGGGATTTCAGGGTCTCTGATACGAAATTTGATGTCGGCATTTTCAAATTCAAAATGGTGGATCCAATATCGCGGACTAAAATGCGAAAATGTGATGTTTTTGCACCAAATTTGGTGTAAATGGGATTTCGGGGTCTTTGATACGAAATTTGATGTAGACATTTTAAAATTCAAAATGGCGGATCCAATATGGCGGACTAAAATGCGAAACTTTGAGGTATTTGCACCAAACTTGGTGTAAATGGGATTTCAGGGTCTCTGATTCGAAATTTGATGTCGGAATTTTCAAATTCAAAATGGCGGATCCAATATGGCGGACTAAAATGCGAAAATGTGATGTTTTTGCACCAAACTTGGTGTAAATGGGATTTAGGGGTCTTTGATACGAAATTTGATGTCGAAATTTTCAAATTCAAAATGTCGGATACAATGTGGCGGACTAAAATGCGAAACTTTGAGGTATTTGCACCAAACTTAGTGTTAATGGGATTTCAGGGTCTCTGATACGAAATTTGATGTAAAAATTTCAATATTCAAAATGGCGGATCTGATATTGTGGACCCAAAATGCGAAAGGTTGATTCAATTTGGTATAAATTGGCATGAAACTCTGAAAAAAAACTGAAAAAATTGTGTTTTTTGAAATCACTGATCACCACACGACGAGAACGGAATTTTTTTGTTTTAGCACGCTTGCAATTAGCCTACGGGAATTTTAGTTTCCAGGGCCTACCACGTGAAGGTTGCAATGCGATTTCAGACCCCTTAATGCGGGGTGCTTATTTATTATGAGTCCCCTTGCCTCTCACGTATCGGGGTGCTTATTTATATTATTATTTATTGAACTTAGTGTAGCACAACAGTACGTGCAATGCGGATCAAATAACGTGAGGAATAGTATGTCTCGTCACACATTCGGCCACGCACCTGACGGTCATCCGTTGTCGCTCGCGCGGAGCGGGGCGCGTAGATGCTTTCTTGTTTATACACATTTCTTTAAGCTGTACGGCAAAAGTAGCAAAAAGTAGCAAGTCTATTTTGAAGTACAGATTACGCACAACACATTCATATCTTATTTTACTCTGTAGGAGGTGGAATGTCGAGGAATAGTGAATTGGAAGTGGGCGGTTTACTACAAATGTTTGAAGTGTGATTGAAGTGTGATAATAAAAAGTACGTTTTTTAACTTCACATTAACGTCAGTCAAACACGAATTACTTAATCAACAAAATATTTCACCTTTGTGTTCTTCAACTATTTCTGAGTATGAAAATAATTTTCTTTTAAGTCAATTTTCAAGTTGGTTTTTGGCCAAAATAAGTGGCCTCCTGGCCCACTGTGGAACGTACTGTGTTGAAAATATTGCACCACAAAATGCCATTTTGTTTCGTGCAAACTACTTGTCTGTTAGGTATTATAAAATATCTTTGGATCTCATGAATTTCTGATTTGTTTTTTTTTTTTATATATTTTTTATAATTCTGCTATATTTTACTATGGAATTTTTATTGCTGTATTATTATGTACTTTATTATTTATCGTCAATACCCTGATTTGTTGTGGATGACTTGTATCTTGTGCCATTGA